>OY365808.1:22240520-22445520 GCA_959347315.1 Bimastos eiseni
GCCCTTGACCTCTTGTGTATAATCACTCCCAAGTCCCTTTCTTCTTCAATACCTATAGCCCCAATTTTACCTGAAAACTCTTTGTTTCTTTTCTTTATGTGCATTATTGAGCCTTTCCCAAATTAAAAAACACCTGTGACCATCTGAACATTCTTATTAGGCTTCTTGCAGTTTCTATTCCATTACTTCATCACCCACTGCTCCACAGAGTTAGTATAATCTGCAACTTAGAAACGTGTAGTTTCCATCATCTATTGCATTAATAAAAATTATGAAAGCAGTGGCCAAATCCCTGATCCTTGTTGCACTCCACTTAACAATATCGTTCAGCTAGAATAGTTGTTGCCAATACCAACCAACCTTTTGTCTTCGACCTGCATGTGAGCCAGCTTTGAACCCATGTTTTACCTGCTCTCTAATCTCTTATATTTGCACTTTTAGACCGGCCTTTCATGAGGTATTTTGTCAATTGCCGTGGCAAAATCTGCGTTAATTACATCTACAGGGTTTTCCATCGTCTGAATATAACCTCTCATCGAAGTCCTCAAAGAATAAAACACCATATTTAACCTCTTGACGGCCCTTAATTATTACTATGCTCATGCAAGTGCCTCACCGTATTATCTTTGACAATTCTGTTCATGACCTTTCACACAGCCCTGGTTAAATTACATGCATGGCTCAATAGTTACATGATACATAGATTGCACCATGGATTTACACTATAGATGTACACTTTAAATGTACACAATAGGCGTACACTGTAGACGAACACTATAGAATTCACACAATAAGGATTTACACTAAGAATTTGCACTATAATAGACGACGTTTGGACTTAAAAGAACGGAATCAGATACGATGTCCTTACCTAGAGTGATCTTCATTTCCGAATTGGTTTCGTCTCCTGTGTCGAAGACGACGCCCTGTTCGCTCAACATGGCACGTTCCATCTTGTTAAGTTTCCTCTTGTATTTCAAATCCACTGACGTAGGCGTCGTCTGTTTTAAAACACAAAACAATCGTGTTATCATTTCGGATAATCTGTCTGCCAAAATAGGCCTGGAATTTTCACTAGGCTATACTAACAGCGAAAAACGAAGAACTATAGGCCTATGTGGAAACAAATGATAAAAGTTGCGCTGGACACCTATGTGTCTTCGACTCACGAACCATGATGATGATGATTTGCAAATTTATATAGAGGCACTTTCGCAATAGAGACTTCTTGAAGGAAGTTGAAGGCGCTCCATAATTATTATTTTATTCTACAGATATGATTTTAAAAGTAGTTTTGTAAGGGCAATCAGCTAAGCTCCTCAAATCATCAATATCGACTGGTGCTGACGAACCTGGATCAGTTATTGTATTGTATTTTCGTTTAGGCGGAGAATAGTGGGAAGGGCAAACCCCAGACCAATATTATTCTCCTGAAGACAGTGAATGCATACATAGATTCAGAGGCCTATAGGTCCTATAACGGTTTGAGTATTGCATGAGATGCGTGTTGAGCTGATCGGCCGGCATTCGATCGGCGCATTTGACAACAGATGTTGGTCGTAAAATCGTCGCTGGTCACAAGTCAATTATTCGTGGTTCTGGTTCAAAAGCAAACGCATGTAAGCCTATTTTTATCATCATCCATTCACACTGTAGGACTACTTGTAACCATTAAACGAAACATGGTAATAATTATTATTACAAACAAAGTAGGTCGAGGGTAGAACTATGAGAATGTAATTGTTTATCCAATTCTCCCATAGGGAACACCTGTCCTTTAGTCTATAGTCCTACAATTATCACCTGAATTTCTAAACTTCACATATCTTGTCCTATTTGAACTTCGGTAATCAGTCGAGCAGCAGGGCTTAAAGTGTGCCTGGACGGTCAAATTATGGTCTGGCAAGAAGAACAATAGTCACCTGGGACAGGGATGCAAAGTATGGAAAGACCCAGGGCTTAAAGTGTGCCTGGACGGTCATGGACGGCGTCAAGGCACTTATTTTCGAGGCTGAACGCCGTCCTGCCTCTTATTTGGCCACCAGAGCCTGGACGCCGTCCATGAGCGTCCATGCAGCAGTGCAATTCCTCTATATGCGTACGTTATTATCAACAGGAAAAAGAGGAGGGAAAAATTTTCGCGCTTCGCGCGTTTACAAACTATATTTTACAACTTCCAAAACGATGCCGCGCCACTGGCCCCTTGTCGACAATTTTACAAAGGAAAGAAATCCTATGTAGGTCTACGCTTTAAATTACAACATATATTTCACAAACAAATAATTGACGACTAAATAATGCTTTATGGACAAAAAGCCTAGCGAATGATAACAAATTCTATTTTTGCCCATTGTATTTGATAAAATAGAAGTTGGGTTGATAATAATAATGTCTGCAAATCCAGCTTCTGGTTCAGCAAGAACCATTTTTGTCAATTCAACTTCTATTTATGCAAATATTCTTTCAATGATCTAATTTTTATTTCTGTTGACATTATGTTCATCTAAATAGCATCTGTTTTGGAATAATTTCGTTCACCAATCCAACTTCTATTCCAGCATCATTAATATCACCAATTCAACTTCTATTTTGACGAACACGGTGGACCACAGTGCACGAACCCTTTGTCGTCGATTTAATATGTTGGTGCTCTGCCTTTGCAATCTTTAGGTCTTAACTTTTTGACACTAGGCGTCGTCCATAAATGACGTCAAGCGCCCATGGGGAGGGGTCACAAATTTGTGACGATGTGTGACAAGGGGAGAGTGGTCGACGAAATGTGACGTCACATCATCACATCAAAATACGTAATTTTATTAAAAACTTACACTCATTTAAACAAGTTCCATTTAGTTAGCAGTAGTTGTAACCGCAATAAAACAACACTAATTATGACTATGATAGTCTTTCATCCTGAGGAATGCATCAGATTGTGATCATTATAGGCTACTTATTTCTCCTCTCCGCTCCATTTTTCTTCATTCTACTATTATAATTTAAGATATTTTATTGATAGAAAATTTTTTTTGATAATTTTAAGAAACTTTGCACTACATTCTGGACATCAGGTATGATTTGGGGGATCTGGGCCTTGTGACGTAACGTCATGATTGAGGGGTTATGGCATTTGTGGCGACGTGTGACGAAGGGGGAAGGGGTCAAAAATCGTCCAAAATTGTCTGACGTCATTTTTGGACGGTTCCCCTAGCGTCGAGGCACTTCCTTTTTTACACTTTAAGCACTGTCGAGCAGTTAGGTAATTTCTTCAAAACGAGGCTTGCCATATCGAAGATAACTTGACTTTGACTATGACTTTGCCCTCCTCCTTAAGTCAGATTTATGACTGGCACCACCCGAATGCTGCAGTCATGGAGTTCTATCAGGCAATTCATCCACCTTACACGTCACTGTCCCTGAAATATGGTGTTTAACGTATCGTTAAATTCTAAATTCGACTAATAAAAGTGTTCGTAACTTCTTACCCGTTTGGACTGCATGTTGATGAGTTCAGCATCGATTTTATTCAAAATTGCGTCAATTTGGTCGCATGAATCTGATGCAAATGTGGCTCCGACGTATGAAGTATCCGTGTCACTGAAGTCAGGTACAGAACCAGGCGCCAGTCCATTTCCTTTGGATGCTGACTCGCAGATCTGCGACAACTGCAGCTGATCAACCAACGTTTCCATGGACGATGACTAGACGTAGAGCAACTCTGCAGAAAACGATTCAAGCATACTTCCATGACGACAAGTCCAAACCAGTTTTAACCAGCATACAATGTGTTGGGAGAAGGATGAATGGATCCGATGAGTGGTTTGGTGGGTGGGTGGGTGGGTGGGTGGGTGGTTGTACGGATAGATGGATGAATTGGGTGGACGAGTGGGCGGATGATTGGATAGATGGATGGGTTGATGAATGGATGGATTGGTGGGTAGGTAGGCTTAGTGGGTATGAGAATGGATGGAATACATGTGTGAGTTGGATGGATGAATGAATGGATGAGTGGGTGGGTGGGTGTATGGATGGGTGGGTGGGTGGGTGGGTGGACATAGACAGATCGATGGATGGATTGCTGAATTGGTGTGTGGGCCTGGTGAAAGTTTGGATGGATGGAATCAGTTGTACCGTTGGAGCGTGGATGAATGGATGGATGGATGAGTGAGTTGGTTGGTGGGTATACGTTAAGAATGGGTGGGTGGATCGATGGATTGCGGACGGATCGCAATGATCATGCTATGAATGAGTGAACGGGCAATTGTTTATTTCAAATCGAGTGCTAAATGACTTGGCGAGCTCTTTCCTTGCCGTTGTGCGCTATTTACTGCTTTCAGCTCTTGCGCTATATGAGCTCTTGTTATGCTTTGAGTCCTGGTGCTACATAAACCCATGCTGCTCTTTGCTACTGCGGTGCTACAGAAGCCAATGATTACGTTGGGCAGGTTTATAGCCTACATGTAGGTTCATAATTATCATATTATGTATGGGTACTCACGTTTTCACAATATCAAATGTGGTTAAGTCTTCTGTTTTCCAAATGCTAGTAACAGTAACCAGACCGATATACAGCGTTACGTCGAAATAGCGATAGACCTATTGCACTCGTGTGCATGCGTGCATTAGCTGTTCTGCTATGGCAAGTCTTCTCTTTGTCCCTTATCCAGTCAGCCTTCATCAGACGTTTCCATGGCTTCCGTTTAGGGTTATAACGCCAGAAGAATGAAGAGTGACCATCCAAGAGCCTTGGTCCGTGTACCTCGCCGCCAGCGAGGTATTGTAATAGGCCGATAGACTACAGGATGACCACACACCTATACACAAGACATGTTCAAGCAGAACAATATATATATATATATATATATATATATATATACGCCATATATAACAACGGTCCTTGCGCTTACACACGCCACAGTCGCCACACAACACGTATCCTTTTAAATATATTTAAATTAGCGCGTGTTACTGAATTTTAATGAGCGGCTTACTCGCGCTGTCAGTTTTAGCAGGCTCATCTCTGTGTACATAATATGATATTCTGTATATGCATATCTTATAGGCGTCTATAGTTAGTTGGCCTAGTCGTTGTTTTCATAAAGCAGTTGTTGGCTTGTTGCTCCGTTTCTTTCGCTATTTTGAAATCGTCTATACGATAATGGTTTGAAAAGCAGAAAGACCGATGAGTGAATTAATTGTCTAAGACAAACAGCAACAGACAGGCAAGCTGACATATATATATATATATATTTATATATATATATATATAGATGCAGGCGTTATGTACAAATACATAGGCTCGATAGAGGGAAGAGACTCTTCCCTCTATCGAGCTTCTCCTGCGAGAACGCAATATACTCTCAAATTTCCTATCCGTTGTATGGAACCCTTAGTCTGAAGGTCACCCCTAGTCCTTATATATATATTGAGTTGCGCCATGCTGCAAGCCTGCAACATTCCCTATCTTACATCCTAATATAATTAATAACGAAGCTTTGTACTTATAATAGTCTCTAATAGATTAGGCCTATATGAAAACCTTGCTCAAGAGATCGTGCATGGGTCTACCCCCGGGGGAGTGAGTCACTGCTATATACTTGTACGAGTCTGTTTGTTGAGATTATCAACGATTCATGTTTATTACTAATTGTGTTTTATCCTATGCTGCAATGCCAATTATGCATCTTGAGTATGTTAATTAGTAACAATTGAGCCTAACTAAACTTTTGAATTCGACCACGATCGAGCAATTTATGTTAGTCGAGCTTACAGAGGTTCCTTTCTTGCGGAGCTAATTTCCTCTCAGGTCCTCCTCTTGTAACCAACTTCCCTGACTTTGATCCATACGAACCGATATTTTAATTTATTTTACGTGCCTCCGTCATATTGTAATATCGTCGCTTAAATACAACAGAGGCGATGAAATTGTCTACTGGTTCTTATCGAAAGTTGCCTTGTGATTATTCCACTTACAATAAATTATTATTGATTGATTGATACGTACATACATATATACATACATACACACATGCACACACATGTACACACATATACATACATGCATACATATATATATATATGCATATATGCATAAATGCATGCATGCACGCAAAGTGCATATACATACATACATGAATGCATTCATACATTCAGACATACATATCTTGAGATGGAAAGACAGTCAACAATTTAGGCCTACTGCATGTGGTTATCTTTCTCTCTGTTATACAACATATAATGACAAACCTAGTAAATTTACAAAAGTTATATATATATAACTATATATATTAAACACCAAAGTGGAAGGACAACAAGAAGACGCAGAGAATGATCTCAGCTATAATTGACATTATGAACTGGAAACTCAAACAGACAAATAAAAGTCGGACGTGCAGACTGCCTGACGGACTCAATTGATATGGATTTGATATGGATTTGATATGGATTTGATATGGATTTGTAACTGTGTACCCGCAGACGACTGCCTGATCACTGCCAAGTGCCAACCGCTCCACTTCTCCTCCTTTGCAATGCAAATGTAGGGCCACAGAGCGATTCTTGTATATCCCGTAAACCTTTTGGCGTAAATTAGGTCAATTAATATTCTGTCCGTTATCCAAGCTTCCAGTAACGAAGTCACCAGTACCTACTTCATGGTAACCGAAAACCTTCACACGCGCGCACACGCACACGCAAACAGACACACACGAACACACACACACGGACACACACACACACGAACACACACATGAATATATAACTTATTTACATCAGTCATATCCAGCGCATTGCTGATGTATCTATCTTTTAGTTAACTTACAAAACGGCTTAGGCCTACACTAACTTAAAACATATTTTATATAATTATATGATCATATATATGTATATATATAGGCCTAAATCAACAACTTTCTAGGAACCTGCGAATAACAAATCTTCAGTCGATTCGAATTGGGATAAAGGTTCAAATTTTAGTCAAATCTCAAATAAAATCAGTGGATACCAGTTTAATATTCACAGAGTTGTACTCGATAGCGCAATCTTAGCTTGTCACAGTAAAACAATTATCGATATAGGGCCTATCGATGTCGGAATGATAACTCAGCTGCACTTTCAAATAAATAAAACTGAAACTGATTAATGACTGACAGAATTAATATAGCGTAAATATTTTTTTTTAATTAAACCAATTTATAATGCTGTTGTGTTCGTTTTCAATGTTAAAAAAAATTAGTCACGCACTTTAATGCCTAAATAGGCCTAACATATTTAATAACTCATGATGCCTCATGTACATGTATAGACATAGTAACAAATCTTGGTTTATATCTTGGCCAATCAAAATGTTTTCATTTATTATATAAGGATTCTACAGGGACGCTTCATAATTATATGTCAGTGACAATTACTGCGCATCAGATCTCTTTTCAAGTTCAATATCAAGGTGTCTTCATACCTTTTTGCTAGCAAAAAATCACACAAGATAGCCACCAGCATCCTCTGTATTGTTGACAAAGAAACAGAATTCCTACTCTCGCTACCAATTATCTGTTCCATAGCTATATCTATGCCTACCAGTGTAGCCAACTGATTTTATTTGAAGGAGCAACAATGGTGAGACACTGAAAAGGGCACTTGCCCCTGTGGCACCCCTCTAGAGCCGCCACTGCACCTGCAACTCATCGTTGAAGGACCGACCGATCGATGGACTGAAGCACTTCTAAAACATATTTGTTCGGTCAAAAGTTAACATCAGTTGAAGTGCGTGTGACAATTAAGGGCCCGTAAGAGGAAATCTTTAATCTAGGCTTCCTGTACAGAAGGAAGGAAGACCTATGATATGCTTTCAGGTATCATCGACCCCCACCGCCGAGTACACGCATCAGTCAAGTGGTCTGCATCTAGTGCCATTGTATAACAGAGTAGGCCGTATACAACCAAAGCAAGAAAACTAGTTCACATAACATGTGCTAAGACGTCAGGACGTGCAATGCATTGAAACATAGGCAGACCGACCTTCAAGTATTTGTATATATGTTCTGATAAAACGCATTCATTATTTATAGGCCTACTGCGGCCTTTCAGTAGGCCTATCTGATGACTCTTACTAGCAAGACCTCGAAGCTTTCCAACAGACTTTGGCATTAGTACGAATGAGTGTACGTGCGCATCACAGTGCGTGTGTCTGCAGCGACATTGCTGACCTATAACCTATAGGTGTTTTGCTAGCAAAATTAGTCGGAAATTATGCTTAGGCCTGCTCATTAAGTTGTCGTTCATGCAGATAATATAACATTGTCTTGGATTCCCTTTTAAAGCCATGGCGAGTAGTCAGACTGGACTGCAGAGAATAATGGACCAGTTAGACATGATAGCAACAGAGTATGGAATGAAAATAAACACAAAAGAAGACAAAGGATATGAAAATAAGCAAAGCAGAGAAAACAACAGTCAGAATAAGCATAAACGGAGAAGAGATACAGCAAGTAGAGGGAAGTCTATCTGGGGAGTCTGATCACACTAGATGCAAAGTGCCACGTGGAAATAAAGAAGAGAATAGCCATGGGGAAGGAAGCATTCTACAAGAGGAAAGAACTATTGAGGGGAAAACTAAGTAGAAACCTAAAAAAGTGAATGGTCAAAACTCTGGTGTGGAGTGTGGTCCTGTACGGAGCGGAAACATGGACAATAAGAAAAGAAGACCAAAAAAGATTAGAGGCATTTAAAAAGTGGATATGGCGAAGAATGGAAAGAATCAGCTGATCAGAGCACAAGACCAATGAAGAAATATTGAGGAGGGTAAAAGAAGAGAGATCAATGATAAAAACAATTCAAGAACGACAGAGAAGAATGGATGGGAAACGTAATGAGAGGAGATTCACTACTTAAAAACATCATAGAGGGGAGAATGGAAGGGAAAAAACAAGAGGGAGACCAAGAACAATGCCTTTAGACTGGATGATGAAGAAAGGTGGATACGGAAAAATGAAAGAAGAGGCTCAACACAGGGAGGAGTGGCGTCATTGGACATGTGAACCTGCCTGAAGGCAGAGAACCAAAGAAGAAGAAGGTATCTAATGAAATCGAGGTTATAGCAGACATGCTTTTTTATTGATTATTTTTGTTCTGGTTATAGGCCTAGATTTCCAACAAGTTCAATTGTTTGAATTGATTATTAGACCTACCTTTGTATAAAAGTATAATTTAGGTTCTATGTTCTCACTACGTACACCGTGTCTTAAAATAAACTGTGCAAAATTGTTTCCTTCAGAACTTTGTCATATTTGAACCAAATGACTTAAATTTTATGCTATATATAAATTTTCAACCTCACCTGACTCATATAACCGCAATCCCTAGTTAAACATAGATGTAAAAAATTTTGTACAACGCTTAAATTTTTATTACTTGGCTGCACTGAACTCCATTTCATAGATCCTGGTGTCAAAGTGAATAGGGCATACTATCGTGACAACCTTCTTGCCCATCAGAAGCCACGGCCAGACATACGCCGGGTATTCGACTTATCCCTCCAACACTGTGGCCGCCGAATTCACGGGATCTTAACCCAGTCGATTGTAGCATATGAAGTGTGTTGCAACTTGCAGGAGAAGATTTCTCTCTCCAGAATAGGCAACGTCGACGAACTTAAAACATGTCTTATCGACGATTGGGCGCGCTTTGACCAGTCGATCGTTGACGCTGCTATTGGCCAGTGGCGTCGCCGTCTAAGCGCCTGTGTCCGTGTAAGCGGGGCACATTTTTAGCACCAATTCCAACACTTTCAAAGCCCAAGGTTTGATAGGCGTGGTCTAATGAATACTTGCCGCCTGCTAACTACCAATCAGATCTCCCCAAAGCATCTCATCCTCCTGGGGTACAATCTTAACCAAATGGACCGCTGTGGTCAGTCTATCTGAATAGGCTCGAATGGGTCAAGTAGACAGCTGAGGGAAATGCACTGGAAATAACAATTGAAACAATGATCGTGATTCATAGTAGTTCTTATAATTATATGCATCTACACACCTGTACTTGATATGCCACTCATATGCCTTCGTGCCTGTGTTCGTTGTGGAACAGATATAATATTATTATAGTTGCATCCCTCTTGGGGTCACGCCGACTACACTAAGCAGATCTCGCTCTCTCTCTCGCTCTCTCACTCTGTATATATATATATATATATATGTATATATACACTTATATTCTATATATGTATATGTGTATATATATGCGGCGTTTGATAGAATTCATCTAGTATTCTTTTCAGTCTATTTCTGACTTACACGCATACCTGTCGTTATTACGTAACTTTTAAATCAGCATGAAGTCAAATCCTTGTGAATCCTATGTGCCGATGAAACGAACACTGAACGAATCATATAAAACGTACAGAGAGGCTAAGGTTTTGGTAAAAGGTCATGTCTAGGTCACGAGAATTAGCAGTGCAGGTGTCGGTGAATGAAGAATCAAGGTTTAGGTAAAACGAGGGATGTGGATTTTTCTTGAGTTGTTCCCATACACTATAGGCTAAGGTATATTTAGGCTACTAAGTACTTAGTCCTTCCTGTGCGGGTCTAAACATCATTCAGCGCACCTCCTCAATTCGACTCTAACCAAGTCCACGTTAGGCCTCATCCCACGACACCTGTGCTGCGTTGTGCGCGTGTGTTTATTCCTACAGGATAGGTATATGTAGAGACAGACAGACAAACAGACAGACAGACAGACAATGCCAGCCCCATTCCAAGGTGTGCTGAAAGGAATTGACCGGCGGTGGACTTGAATATGGCACTTCTTGACTGTAGCCCCACTCAATGAGTTCAGGTTTGATTGACAAGACAGTAGTAACTCGCTGTTCAGTTTATCGCAAAACTAACCGCCCACAAAACTTCTCCTTTAAGCAGATCTGTCACAAGAATTAAAAACTCTGCTAAGTAAACCATACTTTACTTTACTGCGGGCTAATTCAGTCGTCAGATAGTTTGTTGCAAGCAATAAAATTCAAGCGTTATATACAAAATTGGTACATCCGTGTTTAACAAGGTGGTGCGGTGATATGAGTCAGGCGAGGCGGAAAATTTATATATAGCATAACATTTCAGCCATTTTGCCATCTACCTACCATCAGTTTAAAAAATTGGTGGAAATTTGACGAAGTTCTGACAGAAACAATTTTGCACAGTTTATTTTGAGACACGGTGTAGATTCGTCTAAAGGCCGTCCTATTGACAACAGAAGAAGCACTTTGTGCTTGTAGCCTACTTGAGTTCAGTTTTCAAATACTTGTAGGCTACTCATGCTCATACATGAGGTCTAAGTGCTAATGCTAATTATGCTAACACTACAATTGAAATGTTAACAATTTCCAATTTGGCATGTTATCTACCTCTATCTAATTGTATTGGTACATAGGTGGCCCTGCCCAGCGGGACCTTGGTCCCTTTAGCTCCCTATTTTGTAGCCCAACTTTGTGACTAATATCATAGTAATATGCAATATGATCATGTGCTGTGGTATTTTAGGAACAATAGAGAGCTATGTTATGTTAAGTAGGCTACTTGGAAACAGCCTTACAGGCACTCGAGTAGGTTACCAACCTAGATTTTCTTTTCTTTTGGTCTTTAGCCTACCGCTTACGCTCTGGAGAGTGAACATTTTGGCAGTTCTTTTAAGGACTAACCGGTGTTTAAATAGATCAGAATTTTCTTCCTGTTGTTTTGTTGAAATGGCGCGCACGTACGGTGTTAATATCAATAATAATAATAATAATAATAATAATAATAATGAAACCATCGGCGAAGACTAGCCATTCCAGAACAATGCTCCCCTAATTTTTTGAATCCCTAGGGATCATGTGTACCTCGGGGGAAAAATAATAATAATGTTAGGCCTTATTCCTAGTCATTCATAGAGTGGAAAGTTTGGTCATGGTGATTTAACTGTACATGAAAATTTTATTTTGAAAGATGTCAGTTTTTTAGTGAGGAAACTTTTAGGCCTATTCCAGACAGCATTAAACTATAGTTAACACTTGCAAAGACATTCCCGTATAGAGGTGGGTATAGTGAAAGACAATCGCTAACAAAAGTTATGGATTGCCTGTAATTTACTGGTTGTCTGGGTGCTGGCCTGAATATGGTTCCGTTTTGTGACTATTGGCCTATCCCCGTTTGCAGAGGCGGCGATCTCGCCCGAGAGGTGAGGGGGCATCCAATGATAGGTGTAAAAGCAGACAACGTATAACGTGTCCCCTATAACAGATGAGGGGACTTGTCCCCCTCGACCCAACCCCTCCCCGAGATTGTCGCCTCTGCTTGTTTGCCTGACTTGAGTGGTATACATGTATATATTCATAAACTGGAAGACAAGAAATGTTTCGAGCAGAACAAATAATATGTGTCTGTTATTTGATTGCCATTGGAGACGAAGGTCTTACAGCAATCGACCACTTTGTTAACTCTGCATTTATTATGGAATTATAGGCCTACAGGAACGAATTCATGGTACAGATAAATATTGACATTCCCGTAATGGATATCGAGAGTCAAGAAACTGATATCCACGTGGTATGCTTTTCTGATTCAGTGCAGAGAAGTGTATACCCAGCGAAGCAGATAAGTTCTTGAATCAATTTGCGGGCATTCTTAAGCCCAAAAATTATGCCAAAAAGTGTTTTATTTGTAAGGATTTACGAAAAATGAGTTTACACCGATCTCAACTCCTCCACAGATTAAAAATCACACAATTACGCGAAGGAAACAATATAAGAATCGAAATCACACCTTCAAAACATGACCATCAAAAAACAGATCTTCACTTCAATGATGTTCAATCTCCATCTAAAACGGTAGGAACCAAAATTTATATAAACTTCATACTAAAGCTACTAAAACACCCTGAAATCGCTTTAATGAAACTAGTTTTAAATAAAATTTTCGTCCAGTATTGAACCGAACCGCATTAAATCAAAAGGGATGACGAAACCCCTTCTTCCCACAGATCACCGCATCTCGTACAGTTCTCCATTACCGACTTCTTGCGTTCGTTTGGACTCGTCTTGTGATGGTCGTCTCTGACGCTTGCAAAATGCCTCGTAGTCTTCGACATCCTCTATTGTCTCCGGCAGAGGGCGGTGTCGCGTTTCCGGAAGCGGAAGTGCCATAAACCCGCCGATGACCGACAAAATGCCGAAGATGACGAGCGGAAGCTGGCGTCCGATGGTTCCGAAGTTCATTTTGGACAGATAGTTGATGTAGGGATAGATAATACCTCCAAAACGACCAGCAAAGGACCCCATCCCTGCACCAGTATTCCTAAGACATCAGCATCATCATCATCTTCATAATCATCGTAGTGTCCTTGTTTATATAAAGACCAACTGTTAAAAACGATATCTTTTGAAAGTTAACATCCTCTCTATGAACATATATACATGTTTCCATGCCCGAATTGTGATCCGCGTCGGACGTTACTTGGTCAAATGCATTTTAAATGAAGCTTAGGTAACGTACAGCAACGATTGACTGCATCGCTAAGACCGTCTTGCTTCATCGATTTCTCCGCCACATCGTCCACCTTGGGTTCGAGTAAACCCGCAAAATTATGCCTAATTGCCTATTCACAAATAGGCCCTACCTAGTTTATAGACAACTCGCTATGTAAAATTCTGCATCTGAAGAAAAGGTTACAGAAGCTGGTGCAGACACGCATCAAGAACTAAGACATAGGTGATATCATGCGCTTCGTTTTGCGCAATGCTTACCGGAGAACAGTGGGGTATATTTCTGGTCCATAGATATAGATGACAGTAAAAGATGCGTTAATGGCGAATTTTCCAAGCATTGCCAAAGTCACTGAAACCCAGGTAAGGTCAAGGCCAGAAGCTGAAATCAAAGTAAATAATTCGAGGCACGAAGTCACTCATCCTGAAAGGCAGAAAACGTATTTTGTCGTCGCAACATAATTGTCATAGGTGACATTATTGCAATACATTATGATTGAGTAATCTATAAGCGTAGGCTACAAATACATAAAAAACAATTAATAAGCTTGTGAAAAAAGCTGGCATAAATTTAGATAAAATAGAAATTTATTTATGTGGTTAGCTAATCGTTGCCCGAATTGTCAGAGCAGGTTCCCGAACCATTTATTTAATTAAACAGATCATTAAACTATCTATCTATTTAAGTTATATAGCGTCCATTCAGGATAATTATTCAGAGGCGCTCCCGACCCACAGTCTTGAGCAGTTTATAAAATAGAAATAGAAAGGTCCCGCGGGAGACAATGCTCGTCAGTAGAGAATCTAAGAGATGCTATTCCAACAGGGAAACTCGAGAAAGCCCTAAATTCTGTCAGGTGTCAGTGGGACCATATGTAGAGTTGCCGGTGGAGGCCGAACGGAAAGATCGATGACCAGAGAAGGTCGAGGTCATGATAGCGGGCTCTTGAAGATGCACAGGCGCACTGCACAGGCCACAGAACCAGACGATTGAAGTGATCATATAATGGATGCGCTGCTGAACCGGGAACCAGTGAAGGATATCCCGCATACAGAGATGTGGCCACACCTTTGGACAACAAAAAATTATACGAACAGCCCCCCCCCGCAGAAAGGGTTGCAATCTGAACTGTACGGACAGGAACAGCTGTCCAATCGACTAAACTAATAAGGTGTTGCTTGGAAATTAATAAAGTAATTAAGTACTACAATTATTTGTTTGGTTCTGACCGGTCTTTGCTGGTACGAATGGCGAGGCAATGCAGACGAGGCCACCAAAGACATGGAACAGACAAAGAGGCCATCTTCTGCCGACCCTGACACAGGATTTATCACACGAAACACAGTTGAACATGTTAAGCCTATATATATATATATATATATATGTATGTATACTAATAACACCACACATTAATCTATTGGACATAACCTACATGTAGATTGTGGCTTTCTGGCTCAGAGCCTACAACTGCTGCTGCTGTTTATGATCTTGACCCGCGCAATAAAGTATTCTGCCATTAGGCCTATTATTTATAACTTTAAAAATATTTAAAAGAGGTCGTTGAAAATCATGACTGAACGATCAAAACCAATGATTGTTGTAGATGTAAGATAATGTCTAACAATTCTGGGACAAAATCTTAATTGCGATATGTCACTGTGTATCTTACTTATAGATGAGCCACATCGTTGCAACGACTGATGGAATCTCGACCATTTGACCGACAAAAAAGTTGATGTACATATCTCCGTAGAGATTGGGTGTATTGTAGGAAAGGCCATAGTACACCATTGTATTCAACGCCCTGCATCACCAATAAGCAAGTCATAATCAGCGATATATCACGCATGCCTTTTTATTCATTCTTTAATTCGTTGTACTATTGTTCATTTGAAATAGGAAACATGGCAGAATGGTTGGCATCTTTAGTTTTAAGACAATCTTTAAAAAATATTTTGATCATAATTATGATCACGGTGACGATCTCGAGCATGCGGTTGGTGTTGCTGGCATATGGCGTTAAAGCCTCAAATAAAGGAGACGCCAGACCATTAATTATGTGTTAGGGATAATCAACAGCAGTTACTGTCAAATTGCCGAAATAGCTTAAATAGTATATATGAGCTATCATGTCTTGTGTTAGGCCTATTTCTCACGCCATAATGTTTTTTATTTGAGTCTTGTTTTGTATCACAGACTGAACTTTACGGGGCTAACCATAATCCTGAGATGCAGAGTGTTATCTTGCGGAGGTTTGGAGTGCGGACTAGGTCCAGTGCTGTGTAGGTTCGATGCGTGTCTCGATGATTTTCCACGTGTTTCTTTCCCGACGATGAATTTATTTCTCCCAAGACGACATTTTCGCACTGTTGGTGCAGACATCGCAGAGGAATCTTTTTTCCGTTGATCTTTGCCGCTTGCTGAAGGATCTCTTCGGCCTCCGTCAGTCGACCCTTAGCTATCAGCCAGACAAGAGATTCAGGAATCGTCCTAATCAGATCATAACCGACTCTTCTGAGAAACTAAAACGTCAGCTGCCTATACTTAAAAATGTTAGAATTATTGATTTATATAAATTACGTGAGCGACCTCCTCAGACTAATTGTCTCGTCAAACACAAAGCATACAGCTGTTAAAGTCGAGGAAAGCAGCATCTGAGACCAGTTCCAACAATCCGTTGCCCCATTACCTTGTCACTCTCTAGTTTGGAGACGCAAATACATGCAATCATAAAAAGGGGACCACATATACACACATAAACATGCATGCATATATACATGTACTTATGCATGCATACAAATTACGCACGTACATGTCCAACATACATTGTATTCATACATATGATATCACACATACATGTTCATTCATGTCGTTGCACCATTAATAATTATAAAAATACTTTATAGTATACAATGCATTTATTCATATTTACATGCATATTTGCATATATAACAGACACGCATATTGCAAACTGTCTTCAAGATATGTTCATTCATACGTACAATTACGTTGGTGAAGAATTAAAGAAAGAGATTTACAATTAAATTTCAAATTCATATAATTAACATCAAATGTGCCTCTACGTAAACCGTATACGGAGGACGCAATCCGATACAAGTAGGCCTATGACTTACCAGACTAGAATGATTCCCAGAATTGCAGGCAGCGACACAGCAATCTGCAGATGGCGCCAGTTTCTGAAGAGATATGCCCATCCGGGTAGTATGGCGCCCCCTAGTGCCCAGAAGAATTCGTGAGATACAGCGGCCACTGTTCGCTGTTTCGGAGGGAAAAGCTCTGTGGCCATGATGAACCCTGTTATGTTTATACCCTGCAGCAAAACGTTACAGGTCACACGGTACTACGGTTTTTTTTAGAAAATAGCCCTCAATCGATTATTCTGTCGAAGATGAAATTGAATATAAGTTCAAATCCTACAATCGTTCTATTTGGAATTTTGTAGAGCAACGCCCCCTTCAGGAAACGTTAATAATAACATTTTTCGTTTTATTCCCTTAGGCTAGGCCTATATTTAAAAGCAGACTATTTTCATTTGCAATATTATACAGTCCATGGGCGTATTTAGTAGCGTTTTTACGTGTTCAATCCCTCATAAATTAATGCATTGCTGTTATTAAGCACTGAAAATGTTGAAAAGCGGCCATTTGATCCATGTCCAATATAAACCTTCGCCAAGACTTAAAACCCTCCTGAAATTGCTTCCTAGCTAGAGCCTACTCTTCTGTATTCGAGCGATTTTATAAATTGCTATTCGGATTCATCTCATTAGGTTTAACACGAGCAATTAGCAGCCAAAAATTCAGGCACTAAAACATGACTGCAAATGTTGTTTTAGTGCGTTACGTTTTAAAACCAACTCTATATCAAACTTATCGTGTCAATAACACATGTCCCTACGTCAGCTGACGTCAACGAGTAGGTCTATAGACCCTACCTGTTCAAGAGCCCCGACGATGAAACGCAGTGCTGTGAATACGTAAAAGTTTGGCGATGTGGCCGTCAGCGATCCCACAATCGCCTGCGCAATAAGCGCAAAAATGAACGACTTCTTGCGGCCGAATTTGTCTGACAGGAAGCCGAACAAGATGGCGCCGAACATGACGCCGAAGTTGAAGATCATCTGAGAAGTTTCTGGAAGGAGGTTCTTCTCGCACACAAGGTCCCACTAATCGAATTGAAAAACCGTTGATGCATGGGATAATTATGTAACTAATAAAGTGCAAAAACAATCCGGCATTGAATAGGGGCTATGGTTATTATAGCAATATAAATACATTTTCGCAGAACAGATATTTTCAACTATCATCCGAGGAAAATACTTAAAGTGCTCATGGTGTTTATTTCGTAAGAGAACTAGTATTAGGCTATACATCGCTTTTTGCGAAGCGTTTATCTGTGAGAAGTGTTGTATAAATGACCATATCATATAACGATGCAATAATTATTTTAGACAATTACGTCAGTGACAATGGAGTCCGTGATTGGTTCTGGATCGTAGTGCCATCCATGTGTGCAGGTCACCAAAACAGATGGCGCTGTTGATTCTCCTCTCGCTGCTACTGCTGCTGATGCTGGTGATTGCGAAGAAGAAGATGATGATGCGTTGAACATAAAGGAGGAAGCGTGGAATGGTGAGGTGTTGTTGGTCTGCTCTAGAATCATGTGACACTTGTCCGTCGTCCATTCGCCGTCAACAAGAATCTTTGGAATGGTCAAGGTGGAATTGGTGTCATCTGGTGGAAGCTAAGCATATTGTACATCCGTCAATCTTAAATAGCGATGCTGATGACGACTGTTACGACACCAATTGAATTGAGATGGTACACATAACGAAGGTACGGAGAAGGACAAAAAAACGGAGAAGAAGAAAATGAATGAGGGAGGGAAAGTATTAGGAGAAGGAGGAGGAGAAGAAGAAGGAAAAGGGTGAAGAATAAGAAGGAGTAAGAGAAGGAGAATATCAAGGAAACGTATCAGGAGAAGATGGAGAAGAATGAGAACAACACGGAGAAGGAGAAGAGAAGAGCGAGATTGAGAAGAAGAATTAAAATAAGAAGGAGAAGGAGACGAGGGTTGAGGAGAAGGAGAAGAATGCAGCTCGGGTATACTAAGTACTGCTGTCATTTGAGACTCATGGCATTAAAATAAACTGTCCGCTTAAGCTGCAAACTACAAGCAGCCTGAAGAACAGGATCGTACCGAGCTCTAATTGCGCCCTGTGCCTAGCATCAATCTGGCGCCACCACATTGTGTATTTCGAACATAATATAAAATCTATTAATACAGAAGAAATGATTTAACTGATATAACTCCCGCCAAAACACTTTCTTAGTTGCATTTTTAGCTATAGCTGCAATTTTAGTTTTTATTCGTGAATGAAAATAGTGCCATATTTCAAGAAAGAATGAATTTATGGAATAATAAAAGTTTTTCCATCCTGAAATTTGCGCCCCTTCCATATTTGCGCCCTGTGTCACGGCCCCGTTGACCCCGCCCTCGGTACGGTCCTGCTGAAGAATATTAAAGCTTGAAGAAATAATTTCACAGACAAAAGAGAAAAGTATGTAGAGTGACAAGCATGCATATCATGCAAAGGACGAGAGAGGAATTCAGACACTCGTGCCAAGAACATTATAAGAGACAGGAGAGATAAAGAAAGAAAGACAAATATAGGGAGATTGAGCCAATGAGAGTGAGGAAAGCATGTGAGAGAATTAAAAGGTGGTGAGGAAAAAAACGATTCAGAGGTTGAAGGAGGACAATTACAGAGGAAAGGATATTTGAAGAAGGAAAACAGAAAAAGATATGATATTGAATAGAAAAGACTGAGAGAGAGAGAGACACACACACACACTGACAGACAGACAGACGGGCAGGCAGACAGAGAGACATAGAGAGATGGACGAACGGACGGATAAAGGGACAAAGATAAATAACTAGCTAGATAGCTATGAATTGATAGCTATTAATAGATAGATAGATAGATGGATAGATAGATAGATAGATAGATAGATAGATAGACAGATAGATAGATAGATAGATAGATAGATAGATAGATAGATAGACAGATAGATAGATAGATAGATAGATAGATAGATAGATAGATAGACAGACAGACAGATAGATAGACAGATAGATAGATAGATAGATAGATAGATAGATAGATAGATAGATAGATAGATAGATAGATAGATAGATAGATAGATAGATAGATAGATTGACAGACAGACAGACAGACAGATAGATAGATAGATAGATAGATAGATAGACAGACAGACAGATAGATAGATAGATAGATAGATAGATAGATAGATAGACAGACTGTCTGTCTGAATTAAAAGGTGGTGAGGAAAAAAACGATTCAGAGGTTGAAGGAGGACAATTACAGAGGAAAGGATATTTGAAGAAGGAAAACAGAAAAAGATATGATATTGAATAGAAAAGACTGAGAGAGAGAGAGACACACACACACACTGACAGACAGACAGACGGGCAGGCAGACAGAGAGACATAGAGAGATGGACGAACGGACGGACAGACAGACAGACAGACAGACAGACAGATAGATAGATAGATAGATAGATAGATAGATAGATAGATAGATAGAGAGACAGATAGATAGATAGATAGATAGATAGACAGACAGACAAAGACAGAGACAGAGACGAGGAAAGGGAGACGCAGAGAGAGACATAGAGACAGAGAGAAGAATGAGAGATAGAACGAGTGATATACAGTATAGAGCATAACAAGTGAGATAATCACTTGATGAAAGAGTAGAGACGAGGAGCGAGTGAGAGAGGGAGAGCGGGCCACGTGATTTGTACAAAATTGCTTTGTCAACACTTTCACTTGTATATACGGGTTTATACACATGCCGTGGTATCGCCAGAGCTGCGAGGTGTGCGAGGGGGCATGGTGGAGGAATTTTCTACGGATTGCAATAGCTGGACCCATGCTGTCGTCTGGAATTTTTTTACATTTGATTTGGTATTAATAATTTTGCCATAAAAATTCAAATAGTTCCAAGATTGCAAGTTTCACTGGTAATGTAGTGTAATGGAGCATTTATAAAGCGCAACATTATGACGTCTGCTTTGACCTATAAATAGAGATAGGCATATATGTTGGCGCAGACATTAACGTCCCCAACCCATTATGCAGGGCATAGCTAATTTACGTGCTAACATTGACAGTGTTCAATTGTTCGTTCTTGGCAGGGGCGTCCAGATAGGGGGACCGAAGGCAAATATTTCATTTAGGGGGATCGAAATATTTGTTGCGTCTTAGGGGGATTATCTTGCCTTCCTGACACTTGGGACCGGGGGTTTGCCTCTATCACTCAATGGTGGATTGACGCCCGTGCTGTTTGGAAGCGCACACGTAAAAATTCCGAATACCAAGCGCCAAGAACTGAAGCAAGATAAGCCAAGAAGCGGATTAATACCGAATACTGGCTAACAGTCAATTGTCTGACTGCACCACCGCAGAGGTATCATCATTATTATAATTATTATTATTGTTAATAGGCCTACGCATTTAGGTAAGAAGTGCCTAATGTACTTTCTAGTAACATAGGGCATAGATTGTGTGCCATTGTTTAGGCAGGACCATGAAGTTTGATTAGCTTGTACTTTGATTGATTGATCGATCGATTGATTGATCGATTGATTGATGTAATTGTTCTTGAACCAATTACTTTTCGAACAAATGCATTCAATTGAAGCACAAATGGAGCCCAACTAACGCTAAAGCTTAAGCCAAGTAACATCCAGATTTGTGGTTGAATCGTCAGCGAATGCAGAGACCGTTATGAAAATCATTTTGCTTGATGAATTTCAGGTAAAAGTGAGTAATGCTGATTAATAATACGTTACAGTATTTTATAATAAGATAATTTACCAACTGCATCAAGTGTTCTTGCATTCGTCGTATGAAAATAAGATTAAAATGTCTTACCTATGATTTTTCACGGGTTAAGGGCCGTTTAATTAGCACCTCAGGCCGGACGGGTCGGATTGGGTCGGATCATGCACTTCGAGTCGGGGAAATATTTGGCTTCAGAAAGCGGATAGGGTCAGTTTGGGATGAGTCGCTATTTGCCATTCGGATATGCATAAAATGTGTGAAACGAAGAGCGCGTGGTCGATTTGTTTAGCATTAATACATAGTAGGCTAGTGTTAGGTGACAGATCTAAAAATACTCGGAGCGATGACAGGTCATATTAGATTCGGATGAATTTAACAACAGTGTGAATCTGATCGTATCGTATCTTTAGATTTATATAGCGCCTCTCACAGAATAACTATTCAGAGGCGCTCTTAGCACAGAAACTGCGGGGAAAAGAAACGTCTTTAAAGAGCTAGAAGCCAATAGAGATAATCCAGTCATTAGCTTGGTCCTCAACGATGTAAGGAGGTCATTCCAGGCAGATGGGACCATAACAGCAAACGCTTGGTGTTGGGCCAGGACAGTCTTAGTCCTAGGCACAAAATATCAAGACGATCAAAGAACGAGATGAAGTTGCAGATAACGGCTTTCGCAGAAATAGTGTACAGTATACAGAAACCAGACTATCGATAGAACGGACAAGAGAGAGTTGATCCGAGTTGATCAGATGATGGCCTGTGTAGAAAATCCTGGACATCATTTGCATAAAGATGAACATTTGCGCCGTATGTAGTAAATAAAAGCAAAATATCAGCAGTGAGAGAATTTATAGGATGAGGCCGAGCACCGAACCCTGGGAAAGACCAAATTTAACTCAAATCCAATGAGTCCTGGAGTCCTCAAGGACAACCATCCTGCGAGGGGTCAGTGAGGTAGAATTTCGCTAAAGAAGAAAAATAGGCTACCAGATATATAGGTCATAGGATAAATGTAATCGCTGGAGCAGAAATTCATAGTCGACCATATCAAAAGCAGTAGCTACGTCAAAAAGCGCCAATAGAGAGAGATCTTGAGACTGGTCAATGGCTACATACATATAATACATATAAATGAAAAAAGGAAGAAAGTGCAGTTTTTGTGGAATGGTGATCTTAGGTTACCTTGCAGTGATGATTAGGCTCGTATCCAAGAAACGTCATGACGCTCATGTGCATGATGGAAGGAATATTATCGAAGACTGAAATAGCTAGGTAGACAAACACCTGGTATCTGCCATAGGCACCAAGAAGATTCAGTGCCTCGTCCAACTGCATCACTGCTTCACCACGCACCTCTGACTAAGGCCTACAACAAAACATCACATCGCGTCCCTCTCATTCTTGTGTGTGTATGTATGTATGTAGGTAGGTAGGTATGTATGTATGTACGTATATATATATATATATATATATATATGGAGTCTCATGAAGCGCATTTTTGATAACGACGATCATCATGTCATCATCATCACCACAGAGTAGTCCTTCCTTTGCTATGCAGCAGGGTTGGTTAAATTAGATGTAGGTCTATAGGGTAATGCCTTGCATATAGCTGCCGACAGTTAAGTTAATCCTGTAATGAATAACTTCCATTGTACTTGCAATCATAGGCCTATTATCATACCGCGGTATGTCAGATTGAAATTAAACGAAGTTCGTTACCATAATTTATTATCGTAAAAATTACCACAATAGTGAAAAATGAAAACTTCAATGATAACAACATCGACGACGATAATAATGATGATACCTCTGCGGTGGTGCATTCAGACAATTGACTGTTAGCCAGTATTCGGTATTAATCCGCTTCTTGGCTTATCTTGCTTCAGTTCTTGGCGCTTGGTATCGGAATTCCTAAATCGTCATCACAGAGGTTGATGAAGTTTTATAAGCCTTCTCCAGCAGACCTCGGCTAATGCATCGATCGATAGGTAATTCATCTGCATCTTCTCGGGTCTATGAGTGCATGCGACATCTCCAGAGGGGGCTGACGCCTCCGCTGACAGTTCCCAGTCAACTTTATTAAACACATAGTGAAGGTCTTCATTATCCCACAGACGAAGTTCCTCCTCTATCGACCGATGAACCGATGTGCTTAAAGTTATACACCACAGGCCTGTCCGCACGACTACATGTGCTTGCTAAAAGCGCTCTGCTGGGGCATGCAGCTGTCGACATCTGGCTTCTAAGACTCGGAGTGCTATATTGTTCCAGTTTCCAATTTCAATGAGTGAATGAGTTCAATAAAAAAAGATTCAACACAGATCTAGGTTACGCCCAAGCAACTGCCATTCGAATCATTTTTTTTAATAATATGACCTTCGCTAGACCAATCACTACTCCGCCTTGCACTTTGATTATCCTTGGACTCCCATGTCTGTAAAAACACAAACACAGGTTCCTGCTCAAGTTGTCATATAAGATAGGCCGAGTTTGGTCTGAACCTATGGCCCCTCAACAGGGACCTGCTTTCTTCTCACCTATCCGTAGGCCTACTTATAGACTCTACTAGGCAACCATCATTAACATGATGCCTATATAGCACATGTACTTACGGAATACATGAAGCTATACATAATATATCTATATATCACAAGCGTTGATAAGTATAATATATGTGATATTTATAAGTTAATATATAGGGTGACACAAAAGCTCGTTCACCGTTTTCAAAATGCGCTTTCTCAGGAAGGACTTGATATTTTTTTCTAATATTTTGTCAGTGTATAGGTAGACCTATACTGTATAAGCTAAACAAGTCAAATGAAAGATATTTTTACAAATTTGGCTTTGATCCGGTCCGTGGTTCCCATCATATATTAAAAAAACTGAAGAGGACCAGTTTCCTGAAAAAACTGCCACGCGATAGGCCTACTGTTTGTTTATCATAATATCACATTGAGCAAAATATTGGGCTCAGTAGACCATGACATAATATTGTCACCTATAGGTCTTGCGGATGTAGGCTACAGTATTTTCGTTAAATCAGCTTAATGGCAGCACCGAATTAATGCGGTGACAAACTAAATCAGCAACTGAAGTGTCGCAACTTCCATCGATCTTCATGTATACGATGGAGGCGACGTTTGAGGTAATTAATGTTCTTTGACTTAAGATCTTTATATACTCTGAAAGACAAAATACTCCACAAGTTCTCAATTGGAGAGACACCCGGAGAGCTTTGGTGGCTATTATCCTTCGGCTTTATGCGTGACAGGAGTTTGTAGTGTAGCCACTTTGTCGTCACAGCTAATGTATTGACAGCGTGCAACATCCTGCTGAAATACTCCCAACAAATAACTGTCGTTGCCCAACACTGCCGTTGTCTTTCGAACGCTGGCTTCGCGTATTGCTCGATAATGTTTGTAATGTAGTACTGCGAGTTCGGTCTGGTACCAGTGCTTAAAGTGTGCATGGACGGTCATGGACGGCGTCCAGGCAGTTATTTTCAAGGCTGGATGCCGTCCCGCCACTTATTTTACCAGCAGAGCCTGGACGCCGTCCATGAGCGTCCATGCAACAGTGCAATTCCGCTACGTATGTTATTATCAATAGCATTTTAGTATCTACTGTTCCAAAAAATTCATATTTTCATTAGGCCTACTTATTAATTTATTAACCCATGTGTATAATGGATGTCTATAATTCGTGTTATACAATCTGGTTACCTTTTCATCAAATTAATTTGCGTCTTAAGCGCTTCCGGCGTCTGCTGTATTTGGTGATTAATTTTCAGATGTAAAAAGCAAACAGTTGTTCAACTGGTTTGATGAAATTTTTGACTAGTTGATCAGGCCTAGTAAGTTAGTAAACTAACTAAGTTGCACTGCATACCATAACTCGTATAAAATTGAACTGAATTTCTTCTATTTCGAGTTGCGAAACGATGAACGTGTAGGTCTAGCAATAGGGCCTAGATAGGCCATAATATCTACTGCTACTGCAAGTGCATGATGTCGGGTTGATCATCGACAGAATATTTTAGAAGACCAGTTGCCCCACCAGGGCAGACTTGCTGTCGTTCTGGAAAAGATCTTACCGATCACAAAGGAAGAACGGCAGGAATTAGGAAATAGACCAGAGGAAGACCGAGGATAATGATTCATGGACTGGATGATGAAAAAGGGGGATACAAATGGGTGAAGGAGGAGGCCCATAATAGAGAGGAGTGTCGACATTGAACATACGAACCTGCCTATAGAGGGCAGAAAACTAAAGAAGAAGAAGGCCTTATGGTAGCCTACATCAAATCTTAGAGATAGAGAAAGTTAGCAACCATGCTTGAAAAGTTATGCGTCGAACAAGAAAATGGCACATTCTTCCGGTCTAAGATCAATAGAATCTGTAGCTAGGCAGATCTGTAGACAGGACCCAAGATTTTGGTAACACGGCTTACGATCCACTAAATGTCAGGAAAGACTGAAGCACATGAACCACATGGACTTTTTGGCAAATGTTATTTTATCATTTCTCAGTGTTAGGCCTATATCAGTCTATCTGTTTGTGTATGCTGTTTGACAAACTTTTTATATTCTATATAGACTAAATTCATTTCTAGATCAACATTGACTAGAGCATGTTCCTCTGCAAGAAGACACAATTCACTGTAAATAGGGGAAGCACTTGGAAAAAGCGAAGGAAAAAATTTCTCGCTTTGCGCGCTTCGAAACTTTATTACCCAAACTTTCTCTATACGCTTAAAACACTAAAAATATTTCACCAATTAATAGTTGTCAACAAATTGATGGTCGATGGACGAAAAGCTAAAGAATGCCAACTAAAATTAGTTCTTAACTTTTTTACACTAGCGTCCAGGCACTTCTTTTTTACACTTTAAGCACTGTCTGGTACCATTTAGCACAAAATAATACAGGGGTGCAAAAAAAACAAAAATTTTAAATAAAAACTTGCTTTTTGATTTGTTGGTTGTTTTGGTTTTTTCTGGTTTTTAGTTTTTAGTTTTCCTTTGAAATTTTGTCACGACAGTTCTGTTATAAAAAGCATCAAACACAGCATGAAAAAGAGCTCCAACTCGTTTTTATAATTAATTTTTCTTGATTTCTGACTGAATAACACACAATTAGTGACATAATAGTAATAATAGTAGATCGAATAAAATATTTATAAAAAACAAAAAACAAAAATTGCCATTTTTTGTATCTTTTGTTTTTGTTGTTGTAAAAAACCAATAAACCATATAACCAAAAAACCAAATAACCAAAAAAAGAAATAACCAAAAAACCAAATTACCAAAAAACCAAATAACCAAAAAACCAACATAATTGCAGCCCGAAATCATAGAGCAGGCGTAGTAGCTACTGTAGCTGCTAAGGCGGCCAATGCCATCGTTTGCGGTGGATTAGATCAGTCATTGTAGGAACTCTTTAAAGGTGAGAAATCGGTTTTCAGTGGAAATCCCTGAATGATAGACAGAGGAACTTGAGGCGGATGATGAAAGGCAAGTGTTGATGGTTGAGGAACCGAGAGACTGTGGAATTAAGGAGAGAAATCGTTCAAGAGTCGTGGTGCAGTGATGCGAGTGGTTGTCCCCCTCGACCCCGGGGGGTCGAGGGGGACAAGTCTCCTTTTACAGAGAGGGGACACGTTATACGTGTGTCACCACAATTCCTACACCTCTCATTGGGTGTCCCCCACCTGTCAAACGAGATCGTCGCCTCTGGTTTGGTTGGAGAACTCGAGATGAATAGTTACCGGGTTTCTAGACCTACTGAGACGGAATGAGGACCAAGTGGAGCGGGTTGGCTGGATGGTGAAGATTTAACACAGAGATAAGGTGGGTAGAATAGCTTATGAATCCAATACAAGGAAAATCAACTGTAATTTGATAATGCCCTCCTTACAAAAGTACATAGGCCTACATGTAAGTGCACATTAAAAGCCGGGCAACCATTAGGCCTAATTCACACACACACAGCCATGGGCCTTATAATGCAAACTGGATGAGTTAGTTTTTCAGATCATGGCTAGCTGAAAGGGTTGCGATATCGACGAAGAACAGAATTTACTCTGATAGGCCTAACAGCATATAAAATGGTAAAAGTTTATGGCGCAGATGTACAGTAGAATCCCACTGCAGTAGAAGATGCGCCGTTGTCATTATGATCCCTATTCCCCTATTTAATAGTAGCCTAGTATACAATCATCATTGAATGCACAGCATAACAATCTTACACAGCATCATAATCTTACTTATAAGTATACCCAAGTAAGTGCAGAAATATTCCACATTCGGATAAGCCTATATATATATATATATTAACAATACTGCGATAGTCATTGGCCTGTGGGGAAATAGTTGTCCCATTAATCTTTTGTAAAGCCCAAAATTGTTTCCAACATGCGAACACATTTTATAACAGTTGGTCGCAGGTCGACAAATTGACTGTCAGAAGCAACAGTTCGCTCCACTCGCTCGCTACAAAGAGGGGGGGTCTGATGAAATCTGGGACTCGCAACTAATAGGTCTGCAAACGCGAATTTTTAATCAAATTCTGACGGGCGATTGTCACGTTAGTAGCACTGTTTGTCATTAGGCTCAGAATTATCTTGTCAACTCCAATCAACTCCACAGCATATATCCTGCTGTATCTCACTGAACTCGACGATGTTCTATATCGCATTGGCCTATGAAACACGTTTAAATGGGACATACATATATATACATATATATATATATATATATATGCCCCATTTGTGTGTGTGTGCGTAGGTGTGTGTGTGTGTGTGTAGGTGTGTTTGTGATGCTCTGACTTTCAGTCCGTTTAAATATACATATGCTACTAATTTTAATTTTTCTCGCTGCAGGTCCATTATTATGTTGGCGAATCCCTACAGTAATATTCTGAACTTTAGGAGTGGAGATTAGGAACCAGAGCCCTCCTCTTTCTCTTCCATCTTGTTATTCTGCTGCACATCCATTACAGAGGTTTATATAGAGCCCCTTCAAGGCTATTAGGGCTACTCAGGAGCGCTCCCGACCCCAGCGTGCACAGCTAAAAAGAACAGTTTTAAGGCGAGCATAAAATGAGTCTGAGTGGACCCCTGGTGACAGCGCAAAACTCCGCCACTGTTTCGACTTTGACAGTGCCAGTCCCAAGTCTGGAGAAAGGAGCAGGGCCGCCGAGAGAAATTCCAAGCCCATGGGCAGAACAGTTACGGGCCCATAAACAACATGTGTCATTGGGATATATGGGAAAAAACATAATTCCATAATAAAAGTACAACTGCATGATATCAGAAATACACAGGCCTATATATGCCTATATATATATAGGCTTACATATAATATTTGTTATATATATACAACTATGATAAATTAGAAAGTATTTTCACTTCTCTATCTGCATGAATTTCTTGAACAACTTTTGTGTTGCGTGCTTCGATAAAGTCTTCTTGAGAATCTGTTGAAAGATGATGGGCGTGAAGGCGTTGTCAAGTTTCTTGAGATTGTTTCACTTTAGAAACACGTACTAATAGTACTGGATCATACTAGACTGACAGTAGAATTATTCGACAAAATTTCATTAGGTCTATTTTAGTCATAAATTTTGCCTGAAGACCCTTTGAAACCAAGTCCACTTTCGCGTCAGGATAAACCACTGCTCAAATTCTTTTAGAGTAATTCGCTTCAAAACTTCACTTGTGTCAGAAATTTTTTTTATCCATCTGAGATTCTATATCTTTTTCTCGGAGAAATCTTCTTTCTGAATCTCGCCATTGTATATAACAAATTTCACGACCGTCGCTTTCTCGTGAGCTGCATGGTAGGTAGGCTATACTTCCTCGCATACGGCCCTACAGCTCTAACGGTTTCTATCGTCTGTGTATGTATCGCCCAAGGTGGCAGAGTAGGCGTATAGGCCTACCTTTCTACATTTTCATAAGTTCAGTAGTTTCATCAATCTGATTTATACTGTCATATTTTTAGAATCATGATTATACGATCACTAATTTAATTTTCGTTCATTCTAACTGTTATGTTCAGGTAGGCTGTGCTCGATTCCTTAGAATCAAACAAGGTAGAAGTACTCTTGACCAAGAACTCACCTTTGCTCAACATGTCAATAATGTCTCTCGTAGTTGATTACCAGCTTCGCCAATTGCGAGTAATATCTCGCTCTCTTACCCTTAGTGCCGTACTCTAGCTGGTTCATGCCTTTGTTACCAGTCGCCTTGACTATTGCTCCTCAATATATGCTGGCCTCCCCAGGTTCGGATTGGGCGTTTGGAGCGGGTTTTGCGTGCAGCCGCCCGATTGATCGGTGGGATTCCCAGAACAGCTCAAGTATCAGAGTAGGGTCTACATGCGGAATATCCTGCACTGGTTGCCTCTACCCCACCTGCCTATTTGCAGGAGCTATATCGCCAGGGCTTACAGTGTGCCAGCACGGTCATGGACAGCGTCCAGGCACTTATTTTCGAGGCTGAACGCCGTCCTGCCTCTTATTTGGCCAGCAGAGCCTGGACGCCGTCCATGAGCGTCCATCCAGCAGTGCAATTCCTCTATATCCGTACGTTATTATTAACAGGAAAAGAGGGAAAAAAATTTCGCGCTACGCGCGTTTACAAGCTTTATTTTACAACTTTCAAAATGATGCAGGCCCCTTGTCGACAATTTAACAAAGGAAAGAAATCCTATGTAGGCCAACCCTTTAAATTACACAAAATATTTCACCAACAAATAATTGACGACTAAATAATGGTTGATGGACAAAAAGACTAACGAATGATAAAAAATTCTATTTTTCGCCCATTGCATTTGGTTTAATAGAAATTGGATTGAGAAGTTGGATTGATAATAGTAATGCTGCAAATCCAGCTTCTGGTTCAGCATTAGCCATTTTTTGTCAATTAAACTTCTATTTAGGCAAATATTCTTTTCGATGATCCAACTTTTATTTCAGTAAGCATTATGTTCATCTATATAGCATCTGTTTTGGAAGAATTTCGTTCACCCATCCAACTTCTATCCTAGCATCATTAATATCATCAATCCAACTGTTATTTTAACGAACACAGTGGGCCTTAGTGCACAAACCATTTGTCGTCGACTTAATATGTTGGTGCTCTGCCTTTGCAATTTTTAGTTAATAACTTTTTGACACTAGGGGCTGTTCATAAATGAAGTCACGCGCCCATGGGGAGGGTCACAAATTTGGGACGATGTGTGACAAAGGGGGAGAGGAGGTCGACGAAATGTGACGTCACATCGTCACATTAAAATACGTAATTTTATTAAAAACCTACACTTATTTAAACAAATTCCACTTAATTAGCAGTAGGCCTAGTTGTTACCACAATTAAACAGAGCTAATTATGATTATGATAGTCTTTCATCCTGAGGAATGCATAAGATTGTAATCATTACAGGCTACTTAATTTCTTCATTTTTCTTCGTTCTACTATTATAATTTGAAATATTTTACAGTTATAATTAATTTTTTTTATAATTATAAGAAAATTTCCATTACGATCTGGACATCTGGTTTGATGTTTTTTTTGTTGGGGGGGGGGGGGTCAGGGCTTTATGACGTGACGTCACATTTGAGGGGTAATGGCATTTGTGACGACGTGTGACGAAGGGAGAGGGTCAAAAATCGTCCAAAATTGCGTGACGTCATTTATGGATGGCTTCCTTAGCGTCCAGGCACTTCTTTTTTACACATTAAGCACTGTATGTCGCCCTATCACTGCCATTAGTGGTCGACGACCACTTCGCTCTGCCATTCATGGCGACCTGATCGTCCTTTTTGCACGCACTTCCATAATGCAGAATCGGGCTTTCTCGGTCGTGGGACCTAACATCTGGAATGGACTTCCCATAGAGCTCCGTCACCTACCTAAGAACTCATCATCTTCAGTTTACGCCTCTCTTAAAACTGTCCTTTTCAGCCTAGGGTTAGGCCGCGAGCGCCTCTGAGTAGATATCTTGAAGGCAGGGGCGTCACTAGGGGGGTGCGGGGGGTGCGGGCCGCACCGGGTGACACCATCAAGGGGTGACACCAAAATAAAAAAATTGCAAATTTGACAAAGCAGACATAGCTCTGTCTAGTCGGGTTTCATAACCGTTCATTGTTAAATACATGAGCAGGCACAGGGTGCCACCATGCAGAGCGTCTGGTGCTTAAATGAATAAGACTCAGAGCTCAGAGCTGCTCGGAGCCTCGGAGTCGGAGTAGAATCGTGGGTCATTTGCAAACGCGCCAATTAATGACGTGTGGAGTCACGTGGTTGCAGAAAATTACAGACGTTGTTTACAGGTTCGTTTTTTATGTAAATAATTATTTGTTCGAAATTTTATAATTTTATCAATATCACTAAAATATACATATGTTAAAGTAAATTAATTAGGACAGGACATAAATTTTAAAGGAGAAAAACAGCGGCAGGCTTCCACTTAAAAAAGTTAGTATTACTATACTATAGTATACTAGTAGTTTACTACTACAATAAATTAATAATTACGGCATACACACGTTTTTCTATCTGTCTGAAAAATATATATTTTAATTTTTTAATTTAATTTATTAATTAAAAAGATGGAAATAGAAAAAAAAACGGTTGTGTAATTTTTCGAACCAACGAGTCACTGTTGAGACTGCCACACGCAGATCCCCCCCCCCCCCCAATAATTGATGCGGTTACTGACATTCGCCAGCAATTCGCAATATAAAATAATAAAATATATGTCATGAAATGACAGTCGTGCATTGACGACAAAACTTCCTGATATTAACTTTTTGACTTATTTTACAAACATTACTATCTGCGATTATATATGGTACAGGAACACTCGGAAGAAGACCATGGTGAAAGTCTAGAGGGGTGACACCAAGAGTTTACCGCACTGGGTGACACCAACCCCAGGGACGCCACTGGTAAGGCGATGGCAATCAATAACTCAAACATCGCACCATTATTTGACTAGGCCTACTGGGTCCCATCAACCCACGTCTTCATGAGAATCTTGGCAGTTCAGGTATCTCACATAGCTTAAACAGAAACACGTACAACACAGGTCTAGCATGTAATATTCGACAGCTGCATTCAAAGACATTCTGTACAATCATGATCAATTTGTAGATCAAAGCTGAAGATCACATGATACTGCTTATCTTCTAGGATGACATTTGCATAGGCCTACATTGCACTTAGCACAGACGATTCGCCATTCGCCAGTTTCCTTGAAGGCTTTAGCAAAATAAATTTCAATGAGCATGGTCATGCTTCAATAAGAATAGTCATGGTTGGTAGAATATCATTTTCATTTGTAAACACATTCTTCAATCTTGCTTATTGTTGCCAGATACAGTGAGATTCAAAGGAGGACACAGACAGCTGGGAAGGAGGACAAGTGATTAAGGGCTCCGATCTGTCTTCTTAGAAATTCCATATTGAAATAATATGGCCCAAATAAAAAATACTATGAAAAATTGAGAATTTGATATTTCATAAGTTAATTGCTGGTCCGGGCCGGGTCCCCCAAATATTGCCGGGCCCCTGGGCAGTTGCCCCTCCTGATCCCCCTCTAGGCGGGCCTGGAAAGGAGGAGGGTGACACCAAATCATCTTCAATATGGAACGGTGTCGTTAAAATCTATCAGCACTCTTGGCGACAACCGCAACGCCAACGATCAACAATCGAAGTCAAAACAATTTAATAGCCTGTTTCTACTTGTAATCATACTGCGGCTGTCAGTTTGAATGCAGTCAAACGAAAATTATCATTTTTATTGTTATTTATTTTAGTTGACTTAGTTTTAATGATCCATTCACGACTTAATACTATAGGCGCGTCCACGCACGCAAAACCTATTACTTTTCCGCGTCGACTTCAACATTTTAAAGCCAGAACAGACGATTGGGCTATAATTTTCAGGTTCAATTATTAATTTTTCTGCATGTTCTTACTCTACTTGTGTGTTAACCACACGAGGCTCCTTTTTATCGCTCGTAAAAAATTTCAGCGAAGATTCGTGTAGTTCTTATTTTCGATTATTTAGTTGTCACTTTACGTTTTTATGTTTATTTTGTTGCCGATTTGTTGTTTGAAAAATGGAAGACGCCGATGAAGCTCTGAGTTTTGTTGAACAGTTGGCGAATGATTTGTTACGACTAGGTAGAGTCTAGCTTTTGCAAGTTTGAAGTTCTTTAAAACTAAGCACTGCTATTCGAATATATAATACAAATGCGTCATGACCAGATTTTAGTGTTTGCTTCTTATTGATTTTCTGAATTTTACAGGATGCGTAACTAATATTGAATTGATGATATCATTTTTAACGATTGCGTTAAGACAGAACTTGTCTTGTTCAACGGTCATCTGACGCCCAACACTGGCATGCTCCACAGGTGGGTATTGGTAAAATGCGAACCGGTAAAACGTGAACCAAAATGCGAACTATAGGCGCGAACGGATCAGGTTAAGGCATCGTGATGGTCGGTTAGGGTCAGGGTTGGCATCGTGAGGGTCGGTTAGGGTTAGGATTAGGGTTAGTGCAGTTAATAGATAGGGTTCGGGGTCATAGCTAGTATCGCTTATAGATAATTACCGAAAACTTTTGGCTGCATGAATAAAACTATAAATGGCAATCATAGGCGCGAACCGGTAACGTGACTTTTGGCAGCCAATCGAAAACAAGTTGGCATTTTACCAGTTTGCGGTTCACATTTTACCCACACCCTCCAGAAGCTGGATTGATGAATGAATTGCGATGTTCTGAGACAGTTCAGCGGTTTTCAATGGTATAGTGTTCGAGGAATCGGGCTTTTTGGCCTTTTCAGCATTTTCGGGGATTCGGGTTTCGATGATTCGGGTTGATCCCTGCTGCACGCTGTCCTCAACCTTGGTTCAGACTGCCCCATTAAACCAATCAATGTTGTCCGAGACCTTGTTGCTCTACTTGATATCACTCTCTCGTTTCTGATAAATCATGTATTCCCATCACTCTATCCTGTTTCTTCCATCTCGGATGCATACAGCTTGTCAAGGGAATAAATGTCTCTGCACACCAGTACCAGACTTCATCTCTAGAATTGGTCATTGCAATCAATCGTCTTTGGTCTCCATGCATCTACCCTCCAATGTTTACTACTGTTCTCCATTATGCTGCAATGCTTATCAAAATTTTTACTCCTCATGATGTGATGTCACCCCATCCTTCGTTAACTACACTGGCTTCCCATGTCCCTCATATATTTAAAAACCAGTCTTCTAATGGACCAAGTCCGCACAAGTTCTTCTAGTTCTTGTATTTCCTCGATTTTTACACCTTGATCATATCTCCAATCTAGATGAGGACTATATTAAGCACCCTTGTAGCGACATGGCTACGTTACGGCGCTCTAGAAATTGTCCGTTTAATGATATGATCTTCATCTCAACCTGACTTTATTGTGACATGATCAGTTGGAAAATTTGTAAACAATGCATATATAACAGTGTTGGGCACGAGACCAAGTCCGAGAGGTCCAAGACTGGGTGGTCCAGGACCGAGACCGGGTGGTCCGAGACCAAGACCGATACTCTTTTTTATAAACAATTCAATTTATTAAAATGGAATAAATTTTATTGCTGAAGAATACTAATCTTAATAATGGTTCAGGAAACAGTTTAACTGGCCGATCTAAACTCTTGATTTCAGCCTGAGAATATCACACTATAAATTACATACCATGTACGATAAGTAAATACTTTAAGACATCTAAACAAGTAGATTAATGTTTTGTTTGAATGATGTAGGCCTACTTGTACTCGGAATTGTAGGTTAATCGTGACTACATGAGGCCACATAATTATTAGATTGTTCCAAAACCTTCAAATTTGTGAAAGCAAATTTTGAAATGGCTGGTTCTGTTGCAGATGTATTTTTTTGTCCACAGTAACAGGTATAATTATATAGATAGTTAGCATGTCATAAATCGATAAGAATTGCATAGGGCCTAAAAACCGATGTCTCTAATATTTGAAAATAACAGACATATATCAAAGAAATTGCTCTGATATGGCAAATGACCAAGAAGGCTAACCTAAGATGGAGACCAATCCCAGGACTGTTTCTTTAAGACCAAGACCGACGCATTCGAGACCAAGACCGATGCATTCGAGACCAAGACCGCAGTTTTCTGGTTTCGAGACGGTGCTGTCTCGAGACGTAAGACCGTGGTCTCGAGACCACATCCCTAGCATAGATAGATTGTTCATAATTTGATCAATTACTTTTATTCTATTCTGATTAGTCATTGTATGTTCTACTGTTTATTTTTGAAATAGGTCGTTTAGTGTCATTTGACAAAGTAGGTATATGGGAATTCTTTGACGCAAATGTTCTGGCATTAGAAAGTGTCAATCCCGAGTTGATGTCTTACCTTACAGAGAATCGTCGAACATATGGAAAGAAATTGATCAAGTGAGTTTGGTGTTGTTCATTTAAGAGTGTATTTGTATGTCAGACTAGTTGTCATACATAATTTTGTAAGATTGCCTCAAAGAGACTGCTGAAACATGGCTACGTGTGTATGTATGTATACAGCAAGACAAAGACATTAAGATATGGCTCCTTGAGGTACCTCTCAGTGAAAGAATATTCCAGGATGATGTTCCCTATCCCCATGTGCCACAATAAAACTTGCTGATGAATGCCAAGGGTATTGACAAGCAAGTTCCATTGCAGCAGGAAGACATGTATTCTGTATTTGAGCTAATCTTAATAGTCTGAATTTTAAAAATATTTTGTATACATTTTATGATAGTGAACACTTGCTGTATTGTTTCTGTGAATTTATAAAACCCCTCTACTGGCCCTCTAATAGTAACGACTATTCACAGGCACTTCCGATTGTGAGCACTCCGAGGAAATAGAAAAATTTTCAAGCTACGGGCAGAAGTGGATACACCACACGCCAAAATCTCTACACGAATTTATTCGTTGCAGTTGAGGATGGACTGGATGAGGTGTGACTGAAATTTTGAATGGCCTTAAGGACAAATTTAGTGCTCTAAATGTGCAATAAATGAATGAGGATCATAAGTGTATATATCTTGTATTGTGTCCTATGAACTGTATCTGGCACAGCTAACAGAAGTAGAACCTGCAGAGTAGAGCTGTACCAATATCCATTTTTGCTGATTATGCCAATGCAAAGTCTTGTCGACTATTGAAATTGCCGATACCGATTGAAGTAGCCGATTACCGATTATTTCACTGTGTTTTCCAAGATGTCTGGTTCCATAAGATTGACCTACTGCAACTGCCTATTATTGTTGCACATTATGACTTGTGCTGCTTGTGTCAGCAATAATAACGGTTAGTTTGCTTTCAAAATTAGAATAATGCAAAAAAATGCCTGTTATGCATTACAAAATAAAATAAACAATTATACCGTGACGTTATGGCCTCTTCTTCTCTTTCGTCAGGTAAGCCTTTTCCTAGGTGAACCAGCTAGGCCTAAAATGGTATGGGTACACGACTACACACGGAAAATGGTCTCTGTCGCACCATGTAAAATTAGAATCGGTGTTGTGGGCTATTATCGTTACTATTCTTACTAAACCTTGAACTATAATGATTTCAACGTCTCTGGTAGCAAATTCAGACATACGATGTCTTTTATCTCTAAAAAACACGCCATTTCTCTCCCGCATGAGCCACAGTTATGACCTGCCATGTTGGTCAACAAACAATAGCCTCAACAAGGTGTCACTGGTGACTAGTTAGCAGCCAGCAGAGACACTTACATGTAGCTGCCCAGGTAATTAAGTAGGTACAAAGCCTTTCATCAGCGCTGTGATCGAGAGGCTGAGGAATAAGGGGAAATTATGAATTTATAAGCTTGAGAAAATAACGATGTAGTCATCATTTTTGCTCTTAGAGTATGAAAACAGTATAAAATAAAAAATGCAATTGTAATATCGGTGCCGATTATCATTGCCGATATCCGATACCACCGATATGTCTGATAATCGGCCCCGATTATTCGGTACAGCTCTACTGCAGAGGAAATATATTCATAGTCTACATCTCCAGCACTGAAACACGCTGTTACACAAGATGTGCATACAAAAGCGAACAGAGAAATAATCAAAGAAATAGTTTTAAAGTCATGATAGTGACTATAAACATCGTTATTGTGACTGCTATTACGATTTGAAAGTGTTTTTGGTTTCTTTAAGTCTTAAGTTATTAAAATCTTACCTCCTTTTTAAAATTAGTTGCTGGTTTTAATTTATGAGTCTGTTGGACATTGTGTCATTGATTGTAGGCTTGCTAAAAGTTTTGCAAGTAAAAGTTGCAGCATGCAAACTGCTCTGTCAAGATGTCAGAAAAGTGACATTCAGCAACTGCCGTACAATCTATATGCATCCAGTAAAGTTCAAAAAGGGACAGTTCAAGAACATTACAGTAACCCATGCAGCATATGTAAGTGTTTACGGGTTTTTGTCAAGCAGAACAAATAAACTAGTAATGAAATTTATTAATAACAATTCAAACAAATTAGTATTGAGCAATTATTGACATCAAACAAACAGGCTAGTAATTAACAATTATGAGCGTAAAAGCAAACTATGTAGCAAACTATAAACTATTATTAACATCAATACCAATAAGCTTGTCATTAGCAATTTTTTACATAAAAACAAACAAGCTAGTAAAGAGCCTTTACTGACATAAAACAAACAAATTTGTAATGAACAATTATTAACACCAAAACAAGCCAACTAGTAAGACAAGATAAAGTGGATTTATGTCGTTTTTATACTGCAGCATTGTATTGAGTATAGTTAGCAGATATTTTGGTAATGCTTTTCAATTCTTTCATGTTGGAAACTGTCAACTGATTACTGCTATTGAGACTGCACAGTTCTAGTAACTTGGAAATTGTCTAATAAATCATTATTTCTAGCTGTTGCAAATGACATTGGTGCTTGGATTAGATTTGTTTGCAGTTGTAAAAATGAAATTTTTTTTCTTTTGATTAAGATTCTGCATATCTTAGTGAAAGAATGGTGCACCTTAAAGATTCAAAAGCAGTGCTGAAGCTTTTGAAGCATTGCATTGTGAGTACAGCAAAGTTTATTGTCAGCTATTTAAATAGCAGATGTGAATATAATTTACTTGTATTGTAACAGTAGTTGCATGAGATTTCTTATTGTGCAGATCAACATATGGCACCCATTAGACTAGACAATTGAGAATGGTCTGCAATGTGAATGGTGCCTCATCCTAGTTGAATGTCTTTAATATACACTATAGTATACATTAAATTATTCATTTTATAATTGAATTTAAAGGTAATGGAAAGTAGAAATTTATAGTGTTGAACAATTTTTGGGTATGGCAAGTAGAATAAATAATGCCCCCCCCCCCCAAAAAAAAAAAATTATTTTAGAACAATGGTAGAAATTTAGATATATAAAGGAAAAAATTTAAAATTCATTATGAAGTTGGTGGTTTGAAGAAGCTTTGTTGATGACTAGTGAAGAACAACTGGACATAAAAGTCTTTTCAGCAGTTATCTGTATTGCAAAATGTTTTTGAAGAAATATGTCATCATATAATGATCTTTTGAGGAGCTTGAAAGGAATTACATGTCTGTCATGGTGCAAAATCTCATTTAAAGTGCACCACAATGATGCTTTGTTTACACTAAAATATCTCTTTGTAGAGCCTATGACAATGGCAGATGGTGCATAAACTGAGCAACTGTGCTAAAACAATCTACCTCTACAATCTGGTCTCTGAAAATTATACAGATACATTATACAGATGTCATTAAATTGTCCAACTCCAACATTGTCAATGTAAGAGAACGGCAGTTAAGTTCGTTTATGGAACTGAGCTGATTTTATCATTTTGTTTTCTGTTGTTAGAAGTCTCCAGTTGGTTCAGTGCAGGGTTTATGGCTTCAAGAAATTCGAAAATTGTGTGCTATTGCCAGCACTCAAACAGAACCAACAGTTCTGCAGTTTGTCATGGATATTTTCAACACGTTAGTGCTTGTCTATTCATTATTGCATCTCGAGTTAATAATTACAAACAATTGTTGCCGCCGAAACTCTTTAAAATGCCAGTGCTAAAGCAATACAAGTAGCTATTCATTAGATATACTTTTGCTGTAAGACGCTTTCAAACTGCCAACTGAATGTTGGTTATTGAAGTCTTGGTGGCAGAGGTGAATTCGCCCACTTTCTGGGATTTCAGGTTGCTGCGGTGGTCCTTAAGTTCATGCTGACTGTTCTGCTGCAGTATGACCACATGCTCGGCCCTGTGGAGAAGGTCATCCCCCACATGCTAATTGGCATGGGGAAAGCTTGGACCACTTGTGAGGGGCTGCTTGGGTTTGAAGTTCATCTATTGTGAGACACATTACCAATTGTTATTCCTCTTCTTACATGCATTGTTGTCCAGAAACTTTAAACATAGTGTCTACCATTGTAAGTGTTGTGGTAGTGACCATACATCTTTAACATTGACATCTTTTAGATTATAGAATTAGCAATCATTCAGAAATGATGCTTGGTTGAAAAATTTATTTATTCCATTTTAATTGTTATTTCATTATAGGAGATTGTCATCAGAATTAGAAAGTGGAAGCTTCAATGAAGAATGGTGAGTTACCTCAGAAGTGATTTTAATATGTAATCTATTAATAAACACTGGATAAGAGTAATGTAAATTAAGTAAGTATGTACTTTATTGAACCACCTACAAACACACTACAGAACATCAGATATGAATAAAATTATCATAATGAGCAATTACGCAGCAGCCATATGTAGCATATGCAGTTCTTTAATAATGTTCTTTTAACTTGTCAATTTAAATGTTTGGTATCAGTTTCTTTACATATTTACGGCAAAGACAACAGTCTGAGAATTTATACAGCTCCCTGCAAGACACATGCTCAAAAATAATCAACACACTGAAGGACTATTCCACGGACATTGTGCTTGTCACATGATTTCATTGCTCTGTTGACTGCCATTATATCACACAAAATAACTCATAATTCTGCTTCAATTCAAAGTGAATCAAAATCCACTATTCAAAAGTGCCAGAGAGAAGCAAGGCTTCAAAATGTCAGTAAGAAAGCACTGTATTAGTGCTCCCCAACACACATCTAGGATATTCATTGCTGAATACTGAATGTATTTTTGTCTATGTATTATTATTCAATTACTCAGTCTATTTATATATTTCAGCTTGGGTGATATTAAATCAGCTGTTGAAGACTTTGTCACCTTCTGCTTACGAAAGCATGGACAAGTTGGGGTAAAAGAACTTATTGCTGTATTTAATATGCAACTTAAGCTTTATTTGTAATTTATATGGATGCAAAATATTGCATAATGGTTTGTCGCAGCATCGGCATAAAGTCATTATTGCGCTCTTTTGATCGTCTTGTTCTGTTTATGCCTAGGACCAAGACTGCCAAGTTGCTGTTGTGGGCCCATGTACCTTTAATGACCTTCCTCCATCGTTAAGGACTAAACTAACTACTGGATTCTCTCCCATCGGCTTCTCGCTCTTTAAAGACATTTCTTTTCCCATTGAGTTTCTGTGGTGAGAGTGCCTCTGAATAGTTATTCTGCAAGAGGCGGTATATAAATCTAAAGATACGATACGGTGATGCCAAGTTTTTTAGTTCAAGTTGTGCTAATATTAGACTTATTGACCACGAAACTATGTTAGGGAAACAAAATGACTCTAATTAATTTTAGTTGAAGGTAGATTTGTGAAATTATTGCTAGACAGTTAAATAAGTTAGTTTACTATGAAATTTTAATGTTTACAGTGACTGATTTTAGGAATTTCCAAAGAGACCACGGTTCTGTGACCTGTTAGCAGCCACGATGTCCATGTACACAGATGTTGTACTTCTGTCATGTAGGTAGGTAAGATGCTAATATTATCCTACTATCCTTGCCACTATCACCACAGGTTATTACTTTTTAACTGTTTGCTATCTTGCTCCAGCAGTTGTTCATGATCAAAATTGTGAGATTATGTAGTGAATAATTTGGGTCAAAACATGAATAATTTGGGTCAAAACATGCTTTGATATGAAGCAATGTAATATGGTAACAGAAAGAATAATTATTTTCATTTTCTCTCCTCCGTCAGGATTGCGCCAACGATGAGGCCTCAATGAAACATCTCCATACAGTTTTGTCTCTGGCCATTTCTACCGCTTTTCTCATATCCATGTTTGTCATCCTCAGATCTTCGCTAATATTGTCCATCCAGGTTTTTGTTGTTACTCGTGGCTTCTTGCTCCCTCTACATGGCCATGTAGTGCCGACAGTGGCAACCTTTTGTTGTCTTTTCTGGTCACATGACCGCAAGAGTAATATTAAAAAGCAAATAAAGATACGATATGCTACATTATGCTATAATTTTATAGTTGGGTACGCAGTACTTGTTTGAGTGTCTATGTGGTGTCTTCTAAAGATCTCAAAGTTGATTGAGCATGGCTATGTATAATTTTCTAGGCATGTATGTTGAATGTTTTGGAAATTATTTAGGACCATAATTATTTTTCGGAAGGTGTGTGATTAAATTATGCCAAAGCATTGGTATTGAATTGGGATGTCAATGCCTTATACTAACTAGCAAGTGCTTTTGGAACAATTAATTGTTTGAGAAAGGTGATCAAATGCCTTGTTTGACATTCGTGCCGCTTCTACACTGTCGATCATGATATTTTGCTTAAGGGACTAAAGATTTAATTTGGCCTGTCTGGTAACTCTCTCAGCTGGCTGGCCTCATTCGTTAGGGAGGCCTACTCATCGTCCTATTTGCCCACACAATCACTAAGCATCATGCCTTCACAGTGGTTGGCTTCTCACTCTAGCACAGACTGCTTTTGGTGTTGCTTTTGTTCCCAAAGGGTCCACTGCGACTCTTTTATACTTTCCTTAAAACTTTTTCTCTCAACCATGCTGGGGTCAATAGCTCTCATTAGTAGTCACCTTGAAGGGGCAATATATAATTCTTCATAAGGAATGAAATACAATCAGTAGACTTACCAGAAGAATTAAACATTCGTCTCTTGCACTGGTAACATCTAATTATGTATATGATAGTTTAACCTTTTAACGACCAGCTACATATGTTTTCCCATACATTTTAGTACTCGCTGGTCGTTAATGGGTTAAATCATATTTGTTCAGATTTGATTTTGATTTCTTTTTTGTATTAATTTTGTTTGATTATTGGTTAGCTTTGATTTCTGACTTCAGAAAGAAGAGTGAAACAGATCAGGAAAAAGAAGGAAGACGACTGTGTGGCTCAGTCTGCTGCATTTTTCGTGATCATCCAGAGTTCATCCTTGATGTTGTCATCCAGCTGTCAGAGTGTCAATCATCAGATGGACCCATTCTAGTACCACTCTGCAAGTTAGTCACTTGTTTACGAAAGATACAGAAATATGGAGTATTTCTTAAAGTGGCATGCGTATGTTAATGCTATACATCTTTATATGAACGCAGTGACATACAGCAACTGAATTCGATATGCAAAGTACTGTAGATTTTACTACAAGTCTTCTTAAAACTAAGATACAAGCTTTTATAAGTTACTAATTAGTAAAGACAGCTTATTTTTAATTTATGTAAGTGCTGTGCCACTGTTGCCCTATGTCAGGTTCAGTCTTAGGAAGAAGGCTCAGCATACTGCGTATGCCTGGTGAGAATTAGAAACATTTGTGCACGAACCATATGTGAAGCCGCTTACTAGTTACACCATGCTCCCATCGAATCTATTTAACTTGTGATATGCATTAACACTCAATACAGGAACTTGTCTTGTGGCAGCCTTTATTAACCAGGCAATATTTGCTAGCTGTAACTGTCCTACAGAGACTATTAAAGTCACTGAACATGTTAACTAAATGAATTCACATGTCTGCACTCCTCACACCTAGTAGCTGCTGTAACTGAGTTAATTATTTGTGCTTTAGCCTTTCATTGCTGCCAGTAGCCTTCCTAGCACTGGAAGGAGTTTGGCTTTTGTCTTGGCCAAGATGACCACTGTGTACCCATATGCTTGATTGTTCAATCCAACCACTTTTGTGCTTGAAATAAATGTATTGAAGCAGTAGGTATTAATCTAGCCAGAGGCATAAATTATATGGTATTAAATCACAATAACTTCTGCTGGGTTCTGCCTATGGTGAGACAGCAATATAGCGTTTCAAAGTAATTGGGGAAAACATCTGCAAAAAATCAGTGTAATTATTCTTCACATCAGACAGTCTCTGTCATAGCATTTTAGAGACAGTAAAATTTATGTAAATGTGGTTTGGTAACAAGTGATGGTGACTTTGGCACCGAATGGCCGTGTGCAAACGGGTCCACATTGTGGTTAATAAAATAGATAAAAATAAACTTGTAATAAGTTGTCTTATGTCTTTTAGGAAGGCTTTAGCTAAGCCAATAGGAAACATTGACTCCGTCTTGTACACTAAGTACATGGTTGCCTCTTGCCAGTGTAGAAGACTTTTTCCGCAGCTTATGTCGGATATCATTGCGGTAAGCCATTTCAATTTATTCTGTTGTATCTGTCTTTCTGAGTTTGATTATCTGTATTTAATTAGGAGCGATGATTGTTTATGATATGACGATAACTAATTTGTTTCTTTATTGTAAATGGAAGTCTTTTCGTCATAAATTTTCCCACGTCATCGTAATTTGGCATTGGTAGTACAGTTCTTATGTGGGTACCCTAAAAGGCACTCAGTGTTGTATGCAAGACCTTAAACTTCAAAACCAAGACGAGACCAAGACACTAGGTTCAAGACAGTAAAAGACAAGTGTTCCTATATAAAAGGCTGTAAAATACTAATGTATCAGTTTTCGGGAATAAGGTTCATTTGTAATTTCAATTTGAAACTTAATTATAATGTATATTGTATCAATTCGCAAGAACAGTTTGTGTATTGCCGAGTTTTATATTTTTCGATATTTCTTCTTCGACCTAGCGCAAAATTTTAAGACAGTTAACGAGAAACTTATCGAGAAACCGCTTGTTCGAGACAGAACAAGACTTTCACTTCAAGACAGTTTAAAAAAATTCGAGACACTACCTCGAGACCGAGACAGCAGGCGACCGAGACACTAAAAAACTGTCTCGAGACCATACAACTCTGAAGGCACTATAATAAGTGTCTTGTTACCTACAGGCATGCCAGACTGATTCTATTTTCTGGTGGCACAACTATCGTATGCAAAGATGTGTGTTGTCATGTATGTAGGCTACTGTTGAAGAGAATTCTGATTTTTAATTGCCTATTTTGCTAAATTTCATGGTCTATGCAGAATGAAGGTTAGTTTTGTCTAAGGTTGATTTTGAGTCTTGATTTGTCCAGATATAAAACTACCAATTGATGTTTTAAGCCCATGCTTCTAAATTCTGTTTTTTTTTCAAGCAAGTCCGAGATGTTGCGGCTCCAGCGGACTACATGAATTGGTTAAAGGAGAAGGACAGTTCCATTCCTGAAGTCTTTCCAGCAAAAATTCACATCAGTAAGTTTCTACTGGAAAAAGCCACTGATGATTTGCTGAACAAGTTACTTGATGTAAGACATTTGTTTTATTTTTAATTTTTTATAATTGCACAATTATTTAAAATACAGTTTCTACTAATCATCACAGAACTCTTGTTAAACACCAAGATAAAAATTTACACATGTATATATGCAGATGCATTCATATATGCATATAAAGTACATTTCTTAGTATGGGTATCTTTGTTTATATAGCACTGCTATCTATTGACTAAATATTAAGTTATGGCAATAAACAAGGACATGCTCAAGGTCCTTATGTGGTGACGATCTGGTTGAGGCTAGGACCCGTATGTGCAGTTGGCTGTTGTTTATTACAAAATGTTTTTGCTACACTTGATTTTTATTTCATATTGAAACTAAGCACATGAGGTGATCATAAGAGCATTAAGGTTTGTGAAATAAAATAAGAGTATTGGCTCACCTGTGAAAATCATTTAAGCTTATTTTTGCTGTAAGTAAGTATGTACTTTATTTAACCACTTGCAAATGCACTGCCAGCACATCATAATATGAATAATCAAAAAATATACGCTCACAAAGTAGTCATTAAAAGCAATTACTCAACAGATATCCTGGGAGTAGCTAGAGTAAATAGAAAGCAAACAATAGTAATTACACTCACAATAGGAATAGAGTCAATTGTATAACGTTTGGGTGATAAAGCCACTTCGCCACTTCGAGTAAGTGCATCAGCACGTGGGATCTCTCGATTGTGCGATCGAGGATGGAGTGAATAAGTAACATTCTTTAAAGGAGGCAAGCGACAACCTAGAACATGGCAAGGGTTGTGTAGCACAGAAGAGAAAAGAGAGGAATCTGTGCGATCGCAGGGGTTGTCAAAAGTCACCTATTTATCTGGCTATGTTGGGGTTAAATTTAAATGATGACTGTTGTAACTCATCCAATTTTTTGTCTTTTATTTTGCAGGTTCTAACAGATGCAAATGTTACGACTGAAGAAAAGCTGGATGACGCTCAGATGACATCTGAAAATCATGCAGACCAAATGTTCTTTTTTGATAGGGCGTCTAGCAGCAAAAATGCAGGATTTCTACCGGAGGAAGATATGGAGAGTATTGAACCACAAAATGAGGATGAAGCAGCCGATGTGGAAGATGAAGGCGACGTCATGGTTTGCGTTGATGGCAAAGCAGTTCATGAGACAGATATTGTTATCCGTTTCGATATAAGCCCTGCAACGGTACGCCGCTATTTTCTTTATATTTTAAAAACTTTATTGTATGAAGATGCTGAATTAAGATGACATTCATTGAATTTTGTGTCTCAACATTTATTTAGTCTTTCAGTTGTCTATTCCAGAGAGTAATAAGCTTAAAACTTCTTTCTAACGATGTTCCCTCTAATTTTTTGGAGACAAGGAGCGCAATAAATTGTCTGCAACATTTTATAAATGGTTCACACGTTTGTGCGCAGGTCCGATCTGAATGCTACGATAGTTAGATCAAGACCATATCTATCCCAGTATATGGTGTTGATTCCTGGTAACCTAAGAGATGTCCTTTGTCAAAATGGGCCTTGGAGCAGATGATGTATAGGTTCAATCAATCAAAAAATATGTTTTATTGTATGTAATTAGCTTTTGATTTATTTGCTATTTTATATTCATCCCAGCCTAATATTGGTTTACAGCTCATTTTAATATTTTTCTTTGTGAGAGACACATTTTTTGTGCACACTAATTTCTTGTGTGCGCTGGCTTCATGGCCCGTGTTCATTTGCACAACTTAGAGCATTAGACGGAGCACTGTTCCCTAACCTTAGTTGGTAACTAAACAAGTTTGTTGTGTTACTGAAAATATGTCATTCCCACATGTTTCTTCTGCTGTTCAAAATTCATCTGTAGTCATTTGTCGTTTACTGCAATCTATTAACCGTAAGTATTTAACTGTATAAGAAATGCTGTGAAGATTAATGTAGAATTTGTTCTTGATGTTTAGTCACCTGAAACACTGGGGATGCCTTTTGAAAAACATGTGAAAGAGAGAGCAAGCTTTGCTGAAGAGAAAAAATTGGTTTGTGATGGATATGAAGAAGAGCCAGATGAAAATGATAAATTCTCATCTCAAGAAGAAGTGGATGTAGAAATTATTGTGGAGAATATAGATGAAAATATGACATCATCAGAGGAAGTGGTAGAGAAAGATACTGAAAATGGCGTTCTTATGACTCATCCTGCTACGCTTTTAATATCGGATGATAGTGAAGAGGAAGAAAGACATGAAGTGCTGATAAATAGAGTACTCGACTGTATCAAGATAGGAGGAGATACTAGTGACAGTGACATCCTTGAAGAATGGGCTGAGATTTCTCAGAAAGAGATTGGCTGTGCCAAAAAAGGGATCAGGGCAACTTCTGAACAGAGTCACAATAATGTTGAAACTGAATTTGGCAGCAAAGAGTTTAAAGATAAGTTGGTGAAAGCTGAATTGGGTAAAAGAAGTATAGTGCAGGAAGATTCAAAGTGTCGTAAGATTGGTGTTCAGCTGACTTCAAGTAAACTCGGAGATGAGACTGAAATCTGCATTGGTCCCTTGGAGATTATTGACAAAATCAGTAGCCCTCAATCAGGCTACAAGGTGTGGTTATTCTCTGATTTCAAAATAATCGTTAAGGTCATGCTTTCTTTGTAAAATGACTTATGGCTTTTATAGCTTACAGTTAAACTTTTATCGGAGTGAGTTCCTGTTAATCTAATTATGCATTATTTATTTATGGCTTATGCTTAATTAAAATTAAGTCTGACCAATTATATATTAATTAATGGTCACTTAAAGGTTAGGTGACAGCTGAAAATTTCAATTTGTGAAAAAGTTTCGATCCCTGCCATTTTGTGATCGATCCATTGTGCAATTTCTGAGAATGTGCCAGTCCTGGAATTATTAGAAAGACAATTCTCAGATGAAATTACCAATTTTTTTGTACTTAAAAATAATTTTTTTAAATCCAACACCAAAGATTGCAGAAACTTCCTTAATTTATTGCTTTTTATAAAAACTGGCCAGAACAAAAAAATTTGAGAATTTATGCAATGTTTGTTAAGCCATGAATTCTTGTTTTAGGCTATAACTGGAATTTTGTTGCAGAGAATGTCGGGTGACCACGTTATCAAGTGTACAGAGGAGAAAAAAAGTAACGCATATACCGTGTTGAAATCGGGAGAAAGAACACCTGAGAAGCCAAAGAAAGATGAGGAAAATAGTTGGAGAGATTCAGATGATAAAATATCTATAAAATCACCAAAAAGTCGATGTGAAAACCAAGATAAAAAAGAGGTGGAAGATTGTTCTACAGATTTATCAAGGATTAAGAAATCTGCAGTCGTTCTGACTCGGTCTGAAGTGAAAATACTTGTGGACAAAGAGAAAACAATTTCCACCCAGTCAGATAACCTTGACTCTCTTAAATCACAGAATCATTCTTTTATTGAGCCACAGCAGTTACAACAAAACAAATCCGCTGCCAATTCCTTGTATTTACCCAGTGCCTGGTCCTCAAAACGTGACTGCACTACTCCTGAAAGCCCAACAAAAACACTGGACAGAACTATTGTTACTGATTCCTCTGAGAAATGTTCTGCCAAGTCACCAAAGAATTTAACAAACAGTCCTCGGCTGCCAGATTTCAAAAAGTTTCTGAAGTCACCTGGAAAAACCATTGACGACTACGAATTTGATTCGGACATTGATAACTCACCTTTGTTACCTTTCACCCGACTTACAAAACATAAAGATTCTGAGCATGGGGCCTCGAGTCTAACTCAATCAATCGAAAAGACAGATAAGGGTTGTAGAGTTTTTGAAGGTGCCACTGGTTCAAGAAATTCAGTATCCCCAGAGGCCTTTGCTATTGCACTCACTTACAGTCGTGGTGGTAAGAGAGGCACGATTAGGAAGGATCTTTTATCAGAATTGGGAGATGTCAGACAGAATGAAATTTCATGTGTGGGAGATGTGGTAGAATCAGCTCCATCGACTTCTGGCAAAGCTGAGAGGGGAACGCATGATGTTGAAGGTCGGTCTGGTTCTGAGGATCCTGAAGGTCATTTGGGCCGAAGAAGAAGCGTTCGACTACAAAACAAACTATCTGTTGCAGCAAAAGACTGGTAATTATACATTATATTCTGTCATGTTATCATACATACATGTAACTGTTTTATCAGCAGGTAATCTGTATTAGTCATGTGCTGAATCAAAGTTTCTGATGCATTTAGTTTTTGAAGTAAATTAGAGGCTTGTTGATGCAGATTCAACCAGCATGTCTGTGTGTAATTCATAACTAGTTATATGAAGTAACTTCCATGTTGCACAATATTTAGTTTAGCAGAAATACCTCTTATAAAGTTTGCTTTGTTTCTGTGATTCTAATTTCTTTGAAGTTGTCTTCCTTGTTAAATAAATTTCTGTTATGATTTCAGCACACAGGATGTTTCGCTATCTCCTGTTGTGAACTCGCGAAAACGTAAAGCAAGTGCTTCGATGGAAACTCCCAAAAAGCTGAAATCCTAAAGGTTGTGAATTGATGTCTCTTCATTCAGCGATAGAACTGTCCGAAGTAACTGGAAAGAGTCTCTGAATGTTTTCAGAAAGCATTGCGGACATTGATATCACGGAACTTCCTGTGGCTTCTTGTAAACAGATGCCATGCAAGCCTTATCACCATTTACTGATTCATTGCAACTTAAGCTTTTGCACGATACTTCAAAGAGATGAAGTATTGAACTTCAATTGAATTCAAATGAACTACTGAACTTTAATCCTCTTCTGTATGGTGTCAAAAGAAAAATTTGTCGAATTTGCAGAATATACTGGATATGGCTTTGTAGTAATGTTTTCTTGTCCCAGCATTTGTGGAAATACATGGGTATAACCTCTTGTTAGCATTAAAAAATACAGGTCTACTGAATTACATGCAACATTTATGACCCACTGGAGAAAAGGTGCTAAGGCAGGGATGATGAGCTTATTGAATGCAAGTTAGAAAAAATTATATTGCCCATGCCCAGAGTCCACTAAACATACTTATGTATCCACGTACCTACTATAGTTGAGGAGCCGTTAGAAAATGCTGATTCGGTTTAGCTAGTACTAAAATTTCATTTTGACGTGTCACCTGCCTTACATGAACATCGACTAGTTCAGGTTGCACAAAAACAAAACCAATGTTAAATAACAATTTACTTGAACTAAAGAAGTATTTCTTAAATTTAATAACCTACTTAGTTTCAGACTGTGTCCTATATGTAACGTCCCCACATTTTACCGTGAGGGAACATGTTATATGTTTGTCCCTGCCACCTGTAAACGAGATCGCCGCCTCTGCATGCATGTAAAGATAAAGGAGGTTTACCTAAGTATTCCGTAAGCGTTGAAAACCAGTTGTTTTATGTAGGGCCTGATGTAAATCTTTGTGGAGAAGTAAGACAACTGCCTAATCTCACCAATACTCTGGGTCCTAGCGTTTTCATGTCAGAATTAATATGGGGCTCATGATGACGATGATGAGTTCTCTACGTGAAGGCAGAGGGAACCGTTCGATACTCCGAAAATTAGTGTAGGGTTCGATAGTCCGAACGTTCGAAAATCTTCGGACTAGAAATTTTCTTCGGATTATCGAACCTTCGGACTATCGATACAGAACCAAGGCAGGTCCATTGGCTTTACGCCACCCGGGGATGAGGTGCGTGAGGTGGTTTCCAGTTGCTCTCCTCGCAGACAATTATGTGTTAGCAACTTGTCCAATGTTGCAACACAATGACTTAAGGTTGGTTCGAACCAGCGACTCTTCGGTTGCAAAGCAAAGAACATACTGCTACACCTCATTGTGCTACACCACCGCATCCCATGCGGTTACGGGGGACTGGTCTGCTCAAGATTTATTATGACTACACTTCTTTTACGCGTTCTTGTGCAAGGTTGATTTTGATTATGCACGTTATGACAGTTTAATGATAATAAAATAATAGTATTAACATCATAGCAAAGATGATTATAGTTTATCGGTTTATTGTGTGCAAATATTTTGTAGTGACCGATCTTGCAGATGGCTGGCATAGCCTTGACATCAAATATTACTATATGATGTCTATGGTGGCTGATTAAGGTGTCCGAAGTCAAATACTATTATTGGACAGTAGTATAGTGAAACTGGCACAATATAGCTGACAATTCTTACGCTTAAGAGAAAACTAGGTTGATTGTATTCTATCAAATTTCGATAACGATAGAATTTTGAATATGTTTGGCAATTAGCGTCCGTCAACTATGTATTTTGTATATGACCAATGAACGCGCTGTGAAAATTTGCTGCGTTTCTGTCGTCGTCAACGAGGACCGTGTTAGTAGAAATCGGACCGGAATTTGGGCGAAAAACAAGACAGTTTGTCGCCAAAATTTCGTCTTGTCGTTGTGACCAACGGAGTTACAATGCTCTAAAAACTTACAATTTGGTACTTTGATTTATCTGTTCAGCCATTATTTGGTACAGTAAGTAAATTCTGTGCTTTGAAGTTGCACGAATTATACTGAATCTTTCCTTTCAGAAACTATCGAACGGGCAACGATTTTGCTTATGTCGCTGTTTTTTCTTGAAAGATGATTTGGTTCAGATGAAAAATGGTCGGATCAATGATAAGAAGAACCTGAAAAAAATCTTGTGTTAACATTTTGTCGGGTATAAAAAGTTCGAACTGACAATACTCTGTTCTTTCGTAGCTTAATACTGCCCGATGCCTCCACTAAGACAAACAGTGCACTTCGGGGTACTCTAGCATTACAGACCACGACTTAATGCTATGCCTCGTGCGTGTTTCTATTTATGTAGGTTTTAGAGTGTACCAATTAAATTTTTTTAGCTAATCTGGCATGTACGAATATCAAATAATTAGACGAACTATTCGGCAGACTATGAATAACTTATGAAAGACAACAATATGTATTGCAACATTTTTACATGGCGTGGTAGTGGTGATTAGTTGAGGTGGGAGGTGCAACTCAAGCGCTTTAACAGAGGGTTTACACACAACAACACTTCTTTGCTTATACTAATGGAGATAATGCCAGTTAAGGAAAAAGCTTTTACAGTCTGGCTCAACACTGCATGAGTTTGCTGTAGCCAGTATTTCGATCTAGAACACAGAAGTCATATGTAGATGAAGTCCGCTGCCTGGCTTCAATCATAACGGCAATTAAGCCTTACTTGTTTTCTAATATAAGTCTCAAAAATGATTTTTATTGCTCATCGTCAGTTATTGTAAATATTTAATCATTTATGGCAAATTTGTGATCGCTTACACTAAACTACTTATGGTGAGATCCTAAACACATAGTAAATTTGTTGAATTTAATGCATTCATGTGATGTTGAAATTTAGCCTAATGTGATTGAAGAAGTTGGTGCATGTTTTGTAGACTATTGGAGAATGGAAGGAAAATCAGTCAACAATTTTGTGGCTCAGTTTGATTCAGAAGGCAAGAATTCTGAAGACCAGCATTCATCAGGCAGTTGTGATTTTGGGAAGATGAGATCAGTGAGTCGGTCATCAGCAACCACCGAGGATATGAAGCAGTCTGATGTGTCATTAGTTGCGTCTACTTCGACATCTGGTCCTGGTTGTGACAATTCTGCCAAGAGGAAGACTTTTGGAGGAAATGGTCGAACTAGAAAAGAGAAACCAACACCTTCAGATAATTCAAAGAGTGCAAAAAAGATTAACAAGTTCTGGAACTTCCTGTCTAAGAAGAAGACGTCCCTTGAAGTTGATAAATGTGATCCGCAAGATGTCGGCGATGAGTGTATTGATGATCAGTCGACTACAGTTTCATGTCTGTGTTCTGGACTGAGACGCTTGCAGTTACAACTGAGAGTTGCTGATGACGAAATGGGAGCCAGTGATTACACAATGGATGATGATGACAACATCACCTTTGATGCCGTGACCACTTGTCAATCGAATGGACTTCCTTTAGATGAAGCATCTGGTGTGTCTGATGAGTTTAGGGCAGACAGCATACCCGAACGTGCCCAACGACACAGTCTGCCAGCCGACCCCAGTTTTGCCCCTACAGCTGTTGATGATGATGTTGCTGAATTGTTAAGAAGTCTGACAGCACAAGAGGACAATGTCTCTGCCTTAGGTCACAGAGCCATCTACCCTCACTTGAGCTATGGTAATGGTGGTTTGAATTCTCCTATCTCTTCCACTGCTGCTGCAGCCTCCGATGCAAATAGCAGTAGTCACACTTGGACAATCGCTTCGAATTCATCTGAAAGTCATGCTGTCCATTCCAGCTTAAAAGTTTCAACAGCTGTTAATGAAAACCTAATGCTTGATGGTCAGGGCAGTGAGTGGAAACTGAACATGGGCTTCATACCCCGAACAATTCACACTCAGGTGGATTATATCCATTGCCTTGTCCCAGATCTGAAGAAGATCACCAATTGCAGCTATTACTGGGGGGTCATGGACCGCTACGAGGCTGAGCGACTGCTCGATAATCGACCTGAGGGAACTTTCCTCTTGCGGGACAGTGCTCAAGAGGAGTTTCTTTTTTCTGTTAGCTTTCGTCGATACAGTCGTTCATTGCATGCACGCGTTGAACAGTGGAATCACAAATTTAGCTTTGACTCGCATGATCAAAGCGTCTATGCTTCATTGAGTGTCTGTGGACTTGTTGAGCATTACAAGGACCCAGCTTGTTGCATGTTCTTTGAGCCAATGCTGACTCTTCCACTGGTGCGTACATTTCCATTTTCCCTTCAGTATCTCTGTCGGGCAGCCATCTGTAGCTTGACTACTTATGATGGCATCTCCTACTTGCCACTCCCCAAATCCCTTCACCAGTTCCTTCAGTACTACCACTACAAGCAGAGGGTCCGGGTTCGCCGGTTTGAGTCTCTGCATAGTTAGTAGGGGATGACTGTTACATCAAGGAGTCACTTATATCTGTCTATGTCATGGTCATAATCAGATTTACTATGGTCTGAGATGTCCCAATTGCTTTATTAGTGCTTGACCAATTATAATTATCAATTTAGAGTTTTAGACAACTTGTTATCTTTAGAAGTAGGCAACTATATTCGATAGGCAATTATGCTCAACAGAGAACTGATAGCAGTGCCTGCTGTATATGATACAGTTCAATGAAACTTTTGCACTCTTCTTAGTTGCACTTGGTGGCATATGATTTAGTAGATATTGTAATCCAGGTCATCAGATTCGATGTGTGCATGCAGGTACTGATTAATTTGGTGAGATTTCTTCATGGGATTTCTTTTGTAATGTTTGTGTTATCATGCTTGCAAATAGTCCACAGAACTGATTCAGCTTTGCGTTAACATCAGTCAGTTTATTACGAAGCTGGCACAGCGTTTCTTTCTAGGAGTGAATGGGAATTTCTTTTGAAGATCCACTATACCAAGATTTTGGTTGGTGAATCTGGTCGTCGATCACATTTCGATGTAGCAGTTGTCATTATTGTGAAATTAACTTAGTCACATCACGAATGTTCACATAGCTGGCTATTTACATGTGTCATTTGTGGATAGTAAGTGATCTATTATATCCAGGCAATGGCTAGAACTTGATTGACATATCTTAGAAATGCACTTTGAGATAGTTGTTGAATTTTGTTTGGAAAAACAGTTGCAATTTTTGGTGCAAGTTTGCTGAGCATTACAAACCGTGATTGTTTTCAGTTTGTTAATTGAGATCATAATTTGTTGGATGAATCTGTTTATAGAGATGTTGTTAAATTTGAAAACTGTTAAAGGGATGTAAAGGAATTGAGCAAGGGGTCGTCCACTAAAGTCGTCTATTTGACTTGCTGTGGACGCCTTCCTCTTTTTTGCATTGTTTCCACTTTCACATTACAAACCCACTCTTTGCACTCTGGAATGATATTTAAGGCCTATATTACACTTACCTGTTGGTCTTGCAGGGATAACCATGCTTTGAAATGAGGTACTTTAATTCTAATGCATTCAGCAAAGGGACTCAAATTCGATCTTCAGCAGTAGAGAATGCTGTCTGAAGTTGGTGCTTGCAACACATATGGTTGTGACATAACTGCCAAATTAAAATTTTATCCACATTTGGGATGACCTCCATTTGCAAAAACTTTATTTAGCACCTTTCAAATAACTTGCAAACATATTTCCTGAAGCTGGTCCATTTGAATGAAGTATAACTTATTTTGATCACACTTTTGTACTGAAGTGCTATCATAATATAGATTTTTTTATCCCTATTCAGAATATAATTTCTATGTCTGCATTTATGTGACCTCTCCATCCATTCCCATGCTTTGCAGATCTATACCTTTCATGCATGAACTCGGAAACCTGCAAATGAGCCGCATAGAACCAGACAAGTTACAGAAAAGACGTGCGTGAGAAGTGGGAGTTATCCTTATTTATATTATTGTTGATATTTTGTTCTGAAGTATATTTAGGTATGAACGTGTATACAGTAATTGTGTTTTGGTTAGCTTATATGAGAATACTTAAAATTAAATACAATGTGCAAACAGGCAGAGGTTGCTGGCGATTTTTGTGCTCTTGCTTGCAATTGTCACTGCATAGCATAATATCTTTGGAGGCAGTTTTAATACCTGCTCTCTGTCATCCTATGTTGTTCTCTCTGTCCTCTGTGTGTAAGTAAGAAGTCTCTCTTACTTAACCACCGAGGACAGTATAGAGAATTGGTAGTCCGATTGGGCATGTGAGACGTGCTACATTCATCAGTTTTTCTTTGCATGTATTTCAGGTGTTGGTAAAATGAAAATGGAAACAGAATACATTGTTTGTGTAATGTATTATGTTGATTAGGGCAGTTGTCATTGAGTTTCACTGTGTTGGGTCACTTGTAACAGTGTCAGTTGAGAATCTGCTGCTCTGGTGTGTTTGTTCTGTTAATAGTTTGGTGGGCGATGAATTAATTTAAAAAAAATTAGGGCAATATAAGTATTGGATTAATAATAATAAAATATATATTATTATATAAAGTGATATCAATCACTCATGATCAGTATATATAATATATATAGTTTTATCATTTTAAACTCCACAACACACAGATGGTCGATTCATAAACAGTAAACATTGGTCAAATTACTCAGTAAATCGAACACTACAATGACAACAAGCTGAAAGGTCAGATGCTGCAATTCATTCCCTAATACAAAGAGACGGTAGTCTATCGTAAGTAACCTTGTTGAACAGCAAAGGAAATGTATCCTTAATGCCAACAATGCAGAAATGTTCAGCAGCCATATGCGTAACCCTTACCACTCCTGAGGCTGGCCAATTTGAGGGGTAAGGGTTAAAAGAATGACTACTGCAAACTCTGAACTGACGAATAAAACATTGAAATGCTGAACACTTGGCTGTTCCAGACACTTAGCCAGCACTGGTGGCAACTTATACCTCGTGATCAATCGAATAAGGTGATTGTAACTTGGCCTAGTCAAGCTCAAGCCGGGTGAAAAATCATCTACTCTATTGACTTGATCGTTCTTAACTCCACTCGACTATGAAATATTTTACTTATATTTCAGTGGCAATGTCATTTAAAGAATCACATGATACGCAATGACCAAAGTGTTTGGACAATAGTTGTAAAAATGGTCATATGCTGGGGTAGTTTTGTTTAACATCTGCTGAACTATGACAGAACCCTCCAAGAGGTTCCTAGCCTCCAACCTTAACCAATACAGTATATCGCATAAGTGATTTCATGAACTAGACACTGCACATTGTCTGATGTCATCTTATTTGTTGAGCTGGTTGTAGAGTTTATATAGTACCATAGGGAATTCCCTTGTAGCCTAGTCGAGTAAGTCAATGGCGACCACAAGGTTTAGCTAATAACACACGTCACTATAATACAAACAATTTTACTTACAGTTCAATTATAGTTTGTCTAGTGTATGTTGCGGTCAGAGGCGGCTTGCAACAGAACCACCGAAAGTGCTTTAACAAATCAGAAATCAATCGCTAGTCATCTAGCAAAACCGATTATTAGACGGTGTCCCACAGGTTTGAATACTTATAGCAGAGCTTTATGCAGATTCTTGTCTCAAGCTGTAGTCAAAAACACTTCCCCTTGCTCTCAGTACAGCATTTTCAGGCACAGGTGCGATAGACCTCTTCTCTGCTTCGCCTATTTCCTGTATTCCATAGCCACCTCCACCTGGAGTTACAAGACGGAAGACATCCTGTAAAAAAGAAGTAAAAATTGTTCATCCACCATGATAAAAGGCATGATACTCAATCCTCCTAATAACATTGCTCACATGTCCACTTGAAGTTATTCTGATGAACTTCACTCGCTCCAACAATGGTTAAGTGCACTTAATGTCAATTGATACATATACCAAGCAATGCAAATACAAATTTTTGCATTGGGCTCATGTTCACAAAGATTTAGTTTCAAATTTGGGCCTATAGTTTATAAAACTTTGAACTCTGGCCAATCACAGTACTTAAAATTGTTCTCCTGACTAACCATTATTATCCTTGTCAGGTCATACCTAAATTAAGAACTGTCCTCATTGAAGGAGCTTTTTCAGTTGTACGACTTACTTTTACTTACTTACTTTCTCTGTGTGCGTGCTCTGCTCAGTTCCTTGTTTAACATGTTGATTGCAGAGATTTGTATGTAAATACATGCAATACGGGATGTGTATACACGTCCCCAGTGGTCAACGAGTTAATTTTAAAAGCCGACCTCTCTCAAATTACTTATCCACCATAACCTCTGCTTCTCTGTCTGTCTTGCATGAAATTCTACCTGACAATGTCTTGGCATTGGTGCGACATCATCGGTTGATACCTCGTGCATTAGACAACAAAAATAGAAGTTACTAATTGCAATGGATCTGAGAGTTGCATGGTTTAATTACTGCAAGATCCATGGATCCAGAGGTCTACAAAGGGAGCTAGAGAAGTCGTAGTCATGAGGTCATAGTCAAATCTGTCTAAAAATGTCTAACAACTTTTGTCCTCTGCAGCCATTTTCAGTCTTTCACTAACTTCAATTTTATGACCCTCTGATACTCATCAAAATTGAATTTATGCACAGCAAAATTTAAATTAAAAAAATGAGGGCCTAAGGAATTCTGACACTATGTCTTCACGCAATGTCAAACGCCCTTTGTGCCAACACTTTGCAATAGGCTCATCCTCTTCCTCTCCTACTTCTCCACTTCCTCCTCCTCCTCCTCATCTCCTTTCTTTCTGTTACTAGAAGTCGGTCAAATTTATTTGAACTGAAGAACTACTCCAAAGAAATAAAGGAACGTACGCCAGGTTTCACTGGAACCGATGCCTTTCCTCCAAGGTTAATGACTCGGCCATCGCTATGAAAGAGAAGATTCTGGCCACGTCTTGCTGGACAGCCACCTGTTCAACAAACGACAGATGGATCAATTCACTATGGCACAATCTTGAAAGAAATTTATCATCTGGAACAACTTCATTGATAGAACAACTGCCTCTACCTATGCAAACCGGTCTGCATCACAGCTCAATTTCATTACAGCATATTACTGACAGACCATAAACAATGCCAGCCACATTTAGGCAACAAAGAATAACCTCTCGCTGATATAACACATCCTACCCAGTCAATAACAGCATTTAAATAAACCTTACTCACTGTCTTGCTCTCTGACATATGAACAGTATGAATGCTTGCTTGGCAAAGCACAATGTGCCGATTAGAATGTCCCCTGAGACCGCCATTGCATAGGGACTTTGAACGATTCCTTCAGCACAGTTGCTTCTTGAGTAATGCTTTATCAACAGAGAGTGGCATTTAATAAAATACAGAAACAACAATAATCACCTTTCCTCCGACGTTAACTGAATAGTTGGTGATATTTGGAAGACTCAATAATGGACCTGTTCACTGCCTCAGTCACTATTCAAATTTGTTCCATCCTTGCTCTTACCATTCATGCCATACGGTTGGTGCACTCGTCGTTCCGTCAGAACAGATAAAGTGAGGTCCTTGCGAAAGAGCAGCTCCCGAACTACTCCGTCTCCACCCCAAAATTTTCCTTTACCACCAGATCCATCGTTCAACTGGAAACTCTGAACAATCACAGGATACCTAACACAACATATTAACTAAAATTTTCATCGTCATAACACAGGTAGTGGTATATAAACAGAAGATAAAATTAACGGGAAATGATCGATAATTACCTCAATTAGGCAGAAAATGTGTATTGCCAGGTCTGATTCAAACTCCTAATAACAAAGTAGAGAAAGTTTAAGAAGAAAAATATGGACGTACCTTTTCTCAATGATTTCTGGATCTGTAATGCGAGTGTTGGTCATGTGACTGTGAACCCCGCTGCGACCTGACCAGCTGGGACCCTGTCAGTGACATCAAGAGAAACCAAACTTACTAACAAAGGTACACAGTCTATTTTGTATTATCACCTTTTCATGAAGAAAGAGCTCTGAGGATGGCCGTAAAACATCCAGAAAGCATATTTTTTCAAGTAAATTGAGTACTAACTTTGAAGCAATTGATGTGACTCTTCTCTGTATCTGGAATTGGAATGTAATAAATTGAATTTATCAGTAACTGTAATAGTGATGATGTTCGTGGCAATGAAGAAATACTCACGGCTCCTGCTCCACCAGCAACCGTCTCATAATATCCAGTGGACTCATCACCAAATGTCACGTTGTTCATACAACCCTGGAAACAGATAGAAAATGAAGACAATTGAACAAATGCATGAATATTTCCTTTTAGTCTGCTAACCTAACACTGCCTCATAACTGTCTCCACCATCCTCCCTCTCTTTCTTTGTCTCTTCCCTCTCTTCCGTGTTCTTTTTTCTCTTCCCTCTCTTCCGTGTTCTTTTTTCTCTTCCCTCTCTTCCATGTTCTTTTTTCTCTTCCCTCTCTTCCATGTTCTTTTTTCTCTTCCCTCTCTTCCATGTTCTTTTTTCTCTTCTCTGTTGTCCTTCCCTCTCTAATCACAGGAGTCCTTCTACCCTCACTTGTGCATCTTATATGTCCTCCTTTCCTTCCTGTCCATGTTTTCCAGCTGTCCCCTTTACCTTCTCTTTCCTAAACTCCTTGTCTCTCTTCCATGTTTTCTTTTTATCCCTGTCCTCTTTCCATCTTTTCCATGTCATCCTTTTTCCTTCTGTCTTGTCGCTTTCATCGAGTTACCTGTGAGGCAGCACAGACTTGGAAAGCATTCAGGACGACATCCACAATCCTCTGCGATGTTAAGACGTTTCCACCAACAACGGCTGCAGTTTCAGAAGGATTAAGCAAACATCCATTTGGAATGATCACCTGAACAGGCTTCAGACATCCCTAGAAACAAAAAACAATCACCAGCATCAGCAGCCAATAACACTTGGACGCTGACAGACATAGGAACTTGTCACTCCGAATGCACAGGTATAGAGAAGTCATGTACTTATAATCAAAGACTCTGGCCAATTGAAATCAACATCCTGCTCTCCATTGAACTGAATCTTACACAGCTGTTGAGATCTCAATTAGGATGACCAAAATGATGACCAGTTCAATCATCCCGTTTTGAAAAACATCACGAATATGCTACAGAGCCAGACTATTTGTTCATTCGTTTATTACAAGAATTTGCATAGCACCTCTTCAAGGGGACAACCCAGAGAAGCTCCCAAACCCAGCATGGTCAAATGAAACTATCTTAATAAGATGAGAGAGGTGTGAAGAGGTTTTAGGAAGTGAGTAAAGCACCAAGGAGAGGTCATTCCAAACTGAGGGAATAGAAGGCACGGCCAATAACATATGCCAGGCCATGTTGCCCACCCGACCGACTGGCAAACACCTGTTCAGTCTAAAGCTTTCACACCAATGCATCAAGCACACAATCACACAGGTGGTAGCAAGGGCAGTCATGTATAAGGGTGGCAAGCAAATGAACTGATTTTGTTGGAAAACATTCAGCCTTCAAACGCCCCTGCGGTCAAGCTCGTAGTCTGGCAAGGCAGTACTGGCAGAAGCAACCACTATGGCCTGCCTGCTTTATGCTGATCCTGTGTTGTGGGGCTTTGTTGGTCAATGGGATAAGGCAAGGCCTCTGTTCTGCGATACACTTATCCCATAATACACTTGTAGTGACAATCCAACAATTGAGCAACTCTGCCACCAAGCTCAAATCTGCTTGTTTTCTGCAGTGCTGAGGAAAATTTGCCATACTCTGTGTAGGCTACATCTTCCAAAAAAAGACAGCTTATTCCCTCTGATCATGATCCCACAATCATTTTATACTCCAAGCTGACAATAAAACTGTTATAGTTAGAATGCTGACTATCAACCATTTTGGATATATGCTGATGCATGTACACTGAGTAGTGAAGAATGACCTTGACCCCATGAACTTTGGCCTCAGCACAGGTTGGATGAAGCACAAGAGAAGATCGGTTGGCGGCAGATAGCGGAGATGGCTACGCTCCTCCGTGGGGCTAGCCATTGATGATGACATACATTAGATAGTGGTTTGGCAGCTGATTCAATAAAGGATATCCACACTTACTTATTCTCTGCATACCAGATCAAGAAACTACATAATCTCATTGCACCAGACACTAGCCAGCACCTGTCCACAATAACCACCTGAAGTATGCCTGACTCTCATCAACATTTGCCTGAAATTCATCATGTGAAACATACCTGGTTGAGAGGCACCTCATGTCCAACCATACACCGTAAACAGTAGATGATCGCTGACAGAGTGACGGCACGTGGAGCATTTAGGTTACCGTATGCTTCTGGACTTGTACCAGAAAAATCAAAGACAGCTGTGCCCTAGATGACAAATAAGACATCACAATAGATAAGTTTTAGAATAACTCCCACTGGAGCATCAGACAATCAGAGCTTGGAAAAGAACAAGCAGCATGAACATCAATAGCACTGGATTGAGTAGGTTAGGTGACGCGCAGTCAACCTTGAAAGCTTAAATTGTGAACAGCGTATCATAATCATATAACAGTTTCGTGGCCAACAACATTGCACAAATTTTAGTGATCAGTCATTAATTGCTTGTTTATTTGTTTATTTCGGAAATTTGATACCGCCCTTCTTCCAACATCTTTTGCTCAGAAGTGCATACACACGCCTCGACGGCGCAATTGCAGTTGTACTGCAGAGCAATGGTGCGTGAAGGACTTGCTCAAGGTAACACAGTAACTTCCGAGACGAGGGTCAAACCTGCGTGCTTAGCACACACTGACCGTTACATGCTGACCGCTCTAACCGATCGGCCACTGTGCCACACCATTAGGTCATTAAACGCCTTCAACGCTACCACAAGAAAATTGTAAGTGCTGTTATATGAGTTGTGGTGACAATACAGAAGGAATCAATGATGGTATTAACAATGTAAACCTTAAACCGCTATTTGGAAGATTCTGGTTCATACTGAGTGATAAGAAAATAAGAGAACGCAGCGGTGATTGCTGTAACCGTATTTTCGTCGATGTCTATGTCCAGCTGAATGACTGAGCCATCATCCATGAAGTCAGTTGCTGACAGACGAGTTTTTCCAGTCACGTGTCTTGTCTTCACGGCTATCTCTTTTAACATCTCACGAACGGCTGCTTCTGCTGAACTCTGTATTGAACGTGTGAGAGACAAATACATCCACGATGTTAACTGGATAGATTATTAATCAACATTTCTAGATATCTCTACAGCTCCTTTTAACACTTTAATAATAATCAGTACATACTAAAAGTGACGGCTTTGGCAGATTTCCAACATGTGTATGCTTTGCAACAGATCAAGTGACTAATCATAATTAATATCAAAGCTAAACAACAGACATACAACAATTGTTTTCTGCACTTATCTGATCTTTGTAAAAATTGCTTTGATGTTTTGTGCAATGTGGCCTATACTTGCTTAGAAGAAAATGCTGTTGACAGACAGGAAGAGTAAACATGTTATCTTGTCAAAAACAGCAGTACTAGTCAGAGACTTACCTGAATGTGGTCCATATAGGCTTGGACGACATCTAAGCCATACTCTCCGATCAACTCCTGAATCAGCAAAATCCCCTAAAACACACAACTATGATATGAGACAACAGCAGCAATGTCACAAAATTCTCGAGGCAATGAACAGGAAGAAGAGCAAATCTATTGGCAGGAATGGCAACATCATCCTTCCATAGATTTTCTATGTGACAAGGTCTGAGCGAAATTCGATAACGACGCTCTAAAACCCTATTCATTGTGTTCAATCAAGGTACACACCTTGTGATTGGCAGCCACTTGAGCCCTAAGGTCACTCAGGTTGTCATGGAGATTTCTTGTTCCACTGCATCCGGGATACTGAGCAGGCTGCATCAGAGCATCGGTTACAGCTGAAAAGATTAATTATGATCACTTAGAAACAAGACATTAAAACAGAAAAATACACTCAAACCTTAGTTTGCAATGACATTTTCATTCAAGACACATTACGGTGTTGTCCTATTTACTTAAAATACTTGCATTTAAATGTAACAGCTGAAATGCAATAGCTTACATAAAACAGAAAGAAAGGTTCATCAAGAAATAACACCAACAAGATTACAATTTCGCAGTACCTTTGTGAGATTCTTAAAATGTGCTATATAAGTGTATGTATATAGGATATATATTTATACAGACAGAATATGATCCATGCAATGCATATATATATATTTATTGCAAAGAATAAACAAGGACCCACAACAGCATAAACCAGAGAAGAACAGAAACAACAATTGATGGCAACAGACCTGTCTCCTGGAAGATTCCATTCTTAACTAGGAAGAACGATTTGAAGACAGCTCCCTCTTCAAAGATCGACTTAGAATGTGGTGGCATTGATCCGGGTGTTATGCCGCCAATGTCTGCATGGTGCCCTCTGTTGGCCACAAAGAAAACCGGCTTCACCTCCCCCTTATAAAAAACCTAACAACATAGAAAAGCACACCTCATTCAGCCAGAACCATTAGCCACCATTCCTGGAAGTGACCAATCAGACACAATATTCTTGTATATTCGAATATATTCAAGAAATGCTGCATTGGAATAAAATAATAATAATAATAAGACAATTTATATAGCGCCGTAACACAGCCGAGGCCGAGAAAGGGCGCTGTACACGAAAAAAAGTCAATTACAGTCGTATGAATGTTGGAAAAAAATAGAGAAACAGACTTGATTTGAGATCCTTCTATCTGGATGATCTGTAATGGTTGGTATTGTATTGGTACTATATTGGTAATGTATTGGCATACATACAAAGCTTTATGGTTCAGTTACAAGTCAACTTGCTGAAAAATCCATAAACCTGAAGAGATTTAAGGGTTCCTCACTTTCGAAAATTGATGCGAGCTCATAGAACTCTGTCAAGCATGGGGCTCTCAACTTGGAACAATCATCCTTTCAGTATACATACTGTTTCAACTGCTTCAGTTCAACGCACATTATCTGGCCACAACAGTTTAGACCAGTCAGATAGCCAATTAGCCATGTAAGCAGTGTCCCTGGGATACACTTGAAGAGTGTCGTGTAAACGTTTTATCACATCACATTATATTACATTCACCTGACAACTTTCTATCTGCATCTGATGGGCTTCAAGTCATCAATCCTAGTCAACAGCACAAATAACCAACATCTTTGCCAGTAACTTCTCTGCCTGTCAATATTATTATTATTATTTTTTTATTGTTTCTATTATTATCACAAGTAGTAGTAGTATTACATTGTAAGCATTTGGCACTACTCAGGTTTTAATAAAAGTGGAACGATACATGTATGAACACAAACGAAGAAAGAGGAGCCAGGGTTAATATAAGCTATTAAGCTTTTTGTGGTTCCTATGGCACTGTAACGTAGGATTCATGGCTGTAATTGTAACACTTGTACTGTGCAGTAAACAACATAACAATTGCTTGGCCACACAACTGCAGGTGACTAAGCATCTGCTCTTCAATGATTAGACTTTGTGCATTGTGAATTGAGATGCCTTCTTCATTCACACATCACGACCATGTTTTAGTGTTAATTCCAAAGCTGAAGAGGTCAAGTGCAAAAATGTAAGAGCAGACAAAATATCATCTAACCGGAGTGATGACTGTAAGGTCTGGCAGATGACTCCCACCGCAACTCGGATGATTGCTCAGGATGACATCACCTTCCTTTATCTCATCTCCAATGCACCTCATCTGCAACGATATCCACTTCATACAATTATGCTGGCAACCTATAAAGCCTTAGCTAACAACTGACTGATCAATGCAATTAATGGAAAAAGGCACTCAAAGTGCAAAGACATTGTCAGGAAAAGAATACAGAAACCCATTGGGGGAAAGTGATGGAGTGTAATGTTGCTGCCATGAATTTAACCTGCAATTTAACTCAGCACTTAAAAGATCATGTTGACTCTAAACAACTCATTATGCAGTTAAGTCTTAATATCTTTGTAGACAGACTTCATTACAAACTAAAGAAACTTCTATTTATCACTCAAAAGCAACACTGTTGAGAGGCACCTATAAAGCCTTGCATCAGGCATCATGAAATGTATATACAGTACACTAAACAATTAATAAAAGTAATTAATGAATTGGAAAATTCTGATGATTCCTACAGTTACAAAGATTCTCATAACAGCCTACAATCTGCAACCACTAGTTCTTTACTGATTAGTTTTAGAAAAAAGACTGCAGCTGAGTCTAGCTTGTGAGGGATGTGTAACTTGAGTTGCATAGATTATCCCATACATTATAGCACATGCTCATCATTAAAGGGTTAAATGCTACTATAGTACTGTAGTAGTGAGAACAATACAGGCAGATTCTTTGAGCAACTGAGCAATGTGTGAATGATCACCTGATATTGCACAGCCTCCTGCATAGCACCAAGGTGAACAGGAATGTGTGGAGCGTTCGCCACTAAACCTCCGTCCGGACCAAACATTGCACACGAGAAATCCAGACGTTCCTAAGCAGAAAATTGAACATTTAAACATTTCAGAAAAGACTTCATTTGTAAGGCTTCTTCTTCTAAGCTAAGTCAAGAACTGCAGAAATGGACAATTTTAAGGAAGATTGAAAGCACTCATTGGCATCACAAGATTCAACAAACGATCAGAGGTCAGGCTAGATCTATGCAGCCCAACCAAAAAGGTATACACAAACAAAGGAAAACATTTCAATTTGGCTTATATTTCTTACTATGATTGGAAACATTTAAAGCAGTTAACTACACTCGATGTTATCCCTAATTCCAAAACATAAACTATTTCTATTACCTTAATATTTGTTGATATCGAAGTCCTCTGCAAAACTCTGTAAATTAATAAAAATAGATTTAGAAATGAATCACACAGAGAGAAAAATTGTTCAAAGCCATTGTTCAAAGTCTAAAACAAGTCAACATAACATACATCATGCTGAAAAACAGAGGAACAGGGATGAACGAGTAAGAAATAAGGTCTTCACACAGTCATTCTAGTCAACTGTGTCAATTGGCAAAAGTATTCATTTGGAAGTCATTTTTGCTCAAGAAATATATAAAACAACTGATTTAATTTGCTGACATATTGTAACAGTCAATTGTATTTGCTGAAATATTGTAACAGTCAATTGCATTTGCAGACATATTGTAACAGTCATTTGCATATGCTGACATATTGTAACAGTCAATTGCATTTGCTGACATATTGTAACAGTCAATTGCATTTGCATATGCTGACATATTGTAACAGTCATTTGCATATGCTGACATATTGTAACAGTCAATTGCATTTGCTGACATATTGTAACAGTCAATTGTATTTGCTGAAATATTGTAACAGTCAATTGCATTTGCTGACACATTGTAACAGTCATTTGCATATGCTGACATATTGTCACAGTCAATTGCATATGCTGACATATTGTAACAGTCAATTGCATTTGCTGAAATATTGTAACAGTCAATTGTGCATGCAAAGTCTACACAAATAAGGCCAGCTAATGGATGACGTATGCTGGCAGTAAGCAATGAAGGACATTAGATGGACTTGACATATACATAGTACTGATACCTTCCCATCTGTTCTGCAGTGCTCATGAATCGATGTGAGAAGATGGACAGCTGAATGGCATCCAATTCTTTTCCAATCTTCTGAACAATGCCACTCCCTATCTATAAGACAAGACTATACTTATAATTCATACACAAGGCAGACAATGAGACACATGCTAACAACAGCAGCCACCAGTAAGCCTAGCTGACTAACCCAGGTCAATGCATCTTCAATGACTCAAGGTAAGGTAGGTTAATAATCCATGGTCAACAGTTCAAACTCGGCTATTTGTCTAACAGAGTTTGTTAGTTAGTTAGTTTCGCAGAGGTTTAACGATGTCGTTTGGCAACAATGGCCGTTGACGTCAAATTTGTTTGTTAGTGGTCTGAATGAAGTATGTTTATAATGCAAAAATAATAGTTCAGATAGCAGGTTAATATTTGGGATACAATACATTCACAGTCCAAAAGAAGTAGGCTGGTAGTAGTCTGAATAAAGGAGGCAAACAGATGGAATCAAATTTAAAAGATGGATGGCTCCAGACAGGACCATGCCAAATATGATGACGATGATTACGATGAAAGTCACCTTGATCTTGATGTCTCCTGTTTTTGTGATGGTTGCTTCACAGAATGGTTCAACAACAATCGTACTAAAAGTAGGAACAGCAAGACATGGTCTCAGTCGATTGATCAGCTGATATTCAACTTTGCAAATGTACTGCAGAAAGCAGATAGCAAAATTCTCTCATTATGCCAACCGAACAGACAGAAACATTGCATGATTGGCAGGCAGATTGACTATATGTAATGGTCAAAACAGTTCAACTGATGATGTATAGCAGACTCATAGCTACTGTGTGTGTGTGTATGTGTGTGTGTTTGTGTGTGTGTGTATGTGTGTGTGTGTATGTGTGTGCATATGTATGTGTGTGTGTGTTTGTGTGTGTGTGTATGTGTGTGCACGTGTAGGTGTGCTTGCATGTGTGTGTGTGTGCATTTTTTGTGTGAAAACTCACAATTTCCATGTTGTTAGAGAATTAAGCAACCTCTCCAATATTCTAGACATGAAACAATGTAATAATAATAATATCTATTAATAAAAGCAGATGCAATACATTTGTGGCCAACCTGTTTTTATCAATGATTATTGCCGGTCCTGAAATTGAGTGACCCGCACCAAGGGACTCCAGACGGAAAAGAGGAGTGGAATGGAAGCCATCCTCAAAGAATACATCTCTCGTCTGACACAACGAGAATCAAACAGTCAATTGAGAGACAAAACCAACAGATTCTAGATGATTTCTTGGTCACATCACATGTTGTTAGAAGATTAAACCATACCACTCCTGAGGCCACTGTGTGTGTGTGTGTGTGTGTGTGTGTGTGTGCGTGCGTGTAGGGACCGCTGCGAGCGGCCAATTTTAATGCTCTTAATATGATAATTGGAGGGGTAAGGGCTAAGTACCAGGTAACGTCTCCAACATTCTAGAACTGTCTACCGCTACCAGTGCACATACGTCATTATATTCAAGTGACTGCATCTGAATAACACAAGCATAGCCATAAAAAACAATGACAGAGAGAATAACTCACACTAAACAGTGATCCAGAATACCTCCATCTAACGATAACAATTAGTCTAAAGGAAAATGTCAATAGCTTAGAATCTGCTCACAGCTTCAACCACTGGAGGACCAGCTGCTTCGTCGATCTCTTGTTCCAGGTTGATGCGACTTCTTCCAACTCCTCTCACTCGGATGTTATCCACTAGAATCGAACGTCCCGGAATGACAAAACCAAACTCCGACTGATACCTTCAATGAGAAACAGTAAAGCTGAAAAAGTAATTGTAATTTGGACAATGAATACAGCATCATAAGTAATAGGCAGGGGCGGCGATCTCGTTTGACAGGTAGGGGACAGCCAATGAGAGGGGCAAGAAATGTGGGGGAGACAAACGTATAACTTGTCCCCTCTCTGTAAAAGGTGGGGGGGGACTTACCCCCTCGAGTCCTCCCAGGATCGCCACCCCAGGTAGTAGGCCACATCTAGGTCAATTTAGAATGCCCACTGTCAGTGCAAGTGACGAAAGTTAAATAGCAGAGCTGATAAAGATTTCCAGACGTTCAACTAAACTGCTAATGAACATGCTCAACACAGACAACAGAGATCCGTGCAACTGTGCACAAGACCTTCATGAGAGGCTGAGTCCCGATTCTCAACTCATCATTGCAGATGACAAAAGATCAAAGCAACCAACCTTTGTATGAATGCCTTTCCAAACTGGCTGCACTGCGATGATGAGTCTATTGTAGGCGTCGCATCATCAACCGTGGTCGTATCATCAACCGTGGAGCACATGAGGGCACAGTCAGTTCCGTCATAGCGCAAGTGAAGATACGGCTCAGTCGAAATATCAGCACTGAATCAGACCACACAAAACCAAACATTGAAATATATTAACACATTAATGAAGAAGCGTGTACTAAAATTGACTGGCAAACCAATGAAATTGTTAGGCAGTAGTAACAACTGCCTGATGTAGCTGTGCAGTTGAGGCTCCATCTTTGTAGCATCGTGAGTGGCACTATATAAATTTACACATACAATACAATATAAATGTCCAAATACACGACTATATGAATACACTTGTTCCATCCAAGCACTTACTTGTGCATAAATAAATATGTCAGTAAGTATCAAGACATCCAATATGATACCTTTGAAGTATCAACGTCTGACAAAATCAGAACTTGTCATACAGTAATTGCCAAAATATTGAGCAAAAGACATTAGAAGCACATTAAATAGCAATCCCAAGGAACAAATGACAGAATGAGAGGCAGAGACAAAGAGACAAAGGGAGTGACTCAAAGATGGAAAGAGTGAGACACGGATGATGAAAGTCAGAGCAGGAGGAGAATGAATAGGAAGATTTGAACCAACCGTTGAAAGCCCTGACCCATCAATTCTTCAACACATTGGTCTGTGAGAGCCACAATGCGTCCGTCCAGATAAGCAAAGGACTCTGGAACAAAATAAGCCAAACATAAAACACCAAAACAAAACAAGAAGGACAGACAGACAAACACAGAAATAGAGAAACAGACATTGAGAGATACTTCACTCACCTGGGTTGTACTTGACTGAGCATGGTTCCTGCCTCTCCTGGACGACATCTGCCAGCGCAATGCCATAGGCTGACAGAATACCAGCATACCTAAACAGACAACACGATATTCGTTGTCATCCAATCAGAGACATTTAATATCTCAACCAATATACAAATAAACAGCAAACGTAATGGAAACATTTAAATAATAATAATCTTTGCTAAATTGAGAGATGTACACTGGTTGACACGCCAAAATACTGCCACTGAACAACTATTGACTAGTGACAGACGGACGGACGGACATTCTAACACAGCGATCTACTTTCGTGCAACACACGTCTGACTTTTCACTGCGTATGACTGTATTTCTGAGAATCCAACATATCAAATTAATTTCATGATGGATCAGGATTTGACAGATTTAAATCTGTAACAAGAACCAAACTGTATTCCATAGTCTGTATCTAAGGGTAACAGCTGATCTAGAATGGTGTCGTTAAATGAAGAAAGAAATAGCTTCAAATGGTTCAAAATTCTCAACAAAAGCCGATCCATCACAGTCACAGTAACAAATATCACATTCGATTAATGGATGCTTCAACTCTAGCTGTGCCCTGCACAGAAAAATATTAGGGTGTCTGTCACTTAAGGTGACTTGTCCACAGCTCAGAAATTCACCACTCAGTTCTATGCATTCTTTAATGCCATTTCGGTCTCGCCATATGACTCAACGGACTTCCATTTCCATCACTCCGCTGGATTTATACAGGTCTTCTCCAATGAAAATTCACTAAAAATCCACTTAAAATGAAAATGAATTGATGCCAAGATGAAAAATATTAAAGAAGTCATTCAACTCGTTTAGATAAGAAAGTGAGTATAAGCTTGGTCTGAAGCAGACAGCCATTCAGTGCTCACTTGTGGATGAAGACGGTTTTCATTCCCAGAGACTTTGCTATTGAACATGCATGCTGTCCACCAGCTCCTCCAAAACAAGCCAACACGTGCACAGACGTGTCATAGCCTCTTGCCTATGAACAGACAGAACATGTCCACAGCAATGGTTAAAGGCATCCCTCCCAAGATCAATGTCACATCAAGGCAAGCAAAGAACAGAAGCCTTAACAGTTGACAACGAGTGAAGTTTATGTGGCCAGGCTGAAAACCTTCTAAACAATTTGCTTATGTTTTTACTCAATTTGTTCATTTATGAGAAGCCAGTGCAAAGGTTTCAGGTTCAGAGTTGTAATTTTGTACTGTGAAGCATCTGTGATGTCTCTGTTTTCAAGATACTGAAACTTATAAAAGTCTGACTCTGATAGATTGAGAACAGCTGGACAAACAAGGCACAAATAAAGAAGAGCAGGGCGAAGGAAAGGAACACGGCCCTGCCTCAATCGGAAGACATAAATCCTCAGGACACGGAGCTACAACCACAATAAGACTCTGAACATTCAGGCGATCCATCAACAGGAAGCCATTAGTTAGTCCTATGCGTGTGCATGGAACTGTCACTGGCGACTCTTCTAGCTTATTGTCTGCGCATTGCTTTGCCAACTGATGTAATATATTCATTTGTAATGATATTTAACAGCATGTAGGCTAGTAGCATTTTTGATTTCTATGCCCTCTGAACTGTGCTATATAAATGTTCAATTAGATTTACATTTACAAACCTGAGTGAGAGCTCGAATAGGTCGACACATGGTTTCATTGGCGACTCGCAAGAAGCCCATAGCGACCTGTTCAAGTGACATTGACTCTGTGCCATCAGACTGTGACTTCAAGAAGCTGTTCACCTGTTGATGACATCAGCATTCAGAACTATCTAACGATATGTCTGCTTCAAAATGGCCGCCACACATTGTGCTCTGCTAAGCTTTCATCATTATCTCTCATCTCAAATCTTGCCTTTTTCTCTCAGAGTCTCTCGGACTGGAACACTTCGGAAAGGTTCATGCTGAGAGAAGCGCTTTATAAATGGTTGAATTGCAAGCTCTTCAGGCTCTCTCTCATGATTTACACCAGCTACTTGAACAATCCTCCTTCAAATGTGTATTTTCCAGACTTAATCTTAAATACATACATTTTTCAACTCATTCATTCAGCTAATATTCTAATTTTAATATACTAATTGTCTAATAATACTCCAGTGACCTAGTCAGTCTAGTGACCTAGTCTATTCTAATAATTATAATTATCTAATATTGATTAATTTATTTACACATATTAACTTTTTCATCACATGCCAGCTTTCAAGAGCAAATAAAATTGAAACGAAGCGCCATTTCCTCGTCGATTCTAAAAAGTCTCTCTTTTTACATCTGATTTCAGTAAATGCTGAAAATCCAAATTCACACATGGCAGAAGAATTTTGACTACTTTTGAACTGATTGTATAATATGATTTCTGAATGGAAATCAAAAACTCGTCTAAACTCTTTGCGGAAAATGTTGACTGATGAAATTTGTCGTTTCGTAAATCAATGAGCTGTTCTTCATTATATCAATTGAACATATTTGCCTTAAAAAAGTTTTTCTCTTTTATAGACTTTAGTGACATAGTCTTTAAAAGTTTAGAACACAGTAAAAAATTATATCAATCGAACAGATTTGCTTTTTAAAAAGCTGCTGTATCTCTTTTGTAGAGTTTTGTTTTGAATCATTATGCCTATTAATTTACTACATAAATCCTTAAAATTTATTCCACGGCACACTTGTAAAGTGCTAGCGGCACACTAATGTGCCGCGGGACACAGGTTGGGAATCACTAGTTTAAGGTGACTTGTATCGATGCAAGGCATTTCCAACACCAAGTGTACAAGTATCCCATTTGCAACCTCCATACAATTTCAATAAGACAAAACCAATGCAGTGGTCACCAACTGATATTCATCCAATTGAAAAGCAGAAAATAATCTTACTTCATCAACAAGTCCTTGAAATGCTGTTCTTGATGCATCAATGTCCAGCGGCTCATTCTCTTTCTCACCAAAAATCTTAGGAAAATATTCTGGGATGAGACGACCAAGGGTGAGATTGGCATCAGTGACTGTCAGGTAGCCACCTGAGTATAACCAAAGTACAAAAGAGCCAAGTCTTTACAATAGTCCTCCTTTCAAAATCAAAAGTGAGCAGACCAGTACAATGCAATACAAAGAAAGATAATGTTTTAAATGTAACCTTTCCTATGACCCCGGTCAAAAGCAAAGTTGGAGACAAGCAATTTTCAAATACAAAATGACGAAAAGAGAATTCGACACAGGCAAATGACAAGATGTTACTTTAGTATCCGCCATACGTGAAAACTGCAAAAAGAAGTCCGAACCTTTCCTGTAGCAAACAGGCCCTGGATGGGCACCAGCTGACTCCGGACCAACTACAAACATCCCGCTGCGGAAGAACAATCTTGATCCACCACCAGCAGCAACTGTGTTCACATCGAGCTGAAAAAGATAGCACAAGCATTAATCAGTGAGGCACTAACAACTCATTCAGGCTCCAAAAGATAAAATGAATTTCACCGTATGCTCATCTGCAAACATCTATAATGCCGTTGAAATAATGTACGATGGTCGCTTGCAAGCAATGGAACAATTTCTGTGGATGACCAAGCCCAAGGGATGATGGCAAGGAGACCATGTGATATCCAAAGATAGACCATGAATGCACGACGAATGATTGGAGGCAGAAAAACATCATAGTCACCTGAGGAGCCTGTATCATAATTCCGGCAGTTGTCGTTTCAAAGACGTGTTCAAACTGACCAGCATAGCGACTGACATCCGTCGATGTACCTTAACATACAAATACAGCCCATCACACAATCTATGACTAGAAATCATAGTATCTCTTTAATCCCACTCTAATCTCTCTCCCTCTTCCTCAACCTCTCCACCCCTCTCTATACTTTCTGCCTCTGTCTCTGCAGAAATGCTTCTTTCAAAACTTCTATTAAAGAGTGCAGAAACACCACCATGTACTCTTACATACCTTCCACATCTTGTCAACTATTGTTTTGCCACTGTAGGCCCCTCCAGCTGGAATTGGCTACCTCAGTCCCTTAGGACAAACTATTCTTCCTTAGCCCCTGATCAATTCCACAAGGACTTGAAAACCGCCCCCTTCGGCAGTGAAAACGGCGCCATATAAATACTTTAATACGATTACGATTAATATGCTGGAACTCAAAACTTCTCACATAATTCTCATAAAACTATAGAGGAGCATTTGAGCCTCCTTACCACCCATATCAAATCCTATAACTGGTGATCCAGTCTCCTTGTTGTAAGTCGTTAAGGCGTATCCAACTACACCACCAGCAGGTCCAGACAGAATTGCTCTCGATCCAATAAACCTAACAAGAACGGAAACTATCACCAAAGATATTTCAAATAAAGAAGATAACAAATCATATGTGATTAAAGATTCATTGCAACAACATGAATCCAGTATGATCTCAAGCATATATCCTGCTTTATATAGACACTCTGGCAGACACTTCAAACAGGAGCGAACCGATATTTTGCAAGCAAACTATGCCTATACAATGCCTAACAGAAAAATTCAGCTGATTCAAAGTGCTGACTTAACAAAGTTAAGAGGAGAGAAACAAAAAAAAATAAAAAAATCATGTTTAAGGAACAGAAAAATTAAAATTATTTTAACTAGAATTAGTGATTATTAGGATTAGTTGATATTGTTGATTAAAATTTAGTGCTGTGATGAGATGGCAACAGCAGTGAAAAAAATGTAGAAATTTCATTTGAACAAAAAGTGTTGTTAGCTAACTTAATTAACATGCAACCACGACATCATAAACAATGTTCTGAATTTCAGCAATTCACTGTCAGCCAATTACTCACTCGCCCATGAAACCCAAGGAGAAGCTGTGCTTCATTTGATGGGAGACAATTGACAATGGTGGAGTAAAGGTGGAGCAACAATGCACACGATTGGCTCCAAGATTCAATCCCAAAAAGAAACCCTGTACATTGTTGATGTACTGAGCAAAATCCTAATCAGCAAAGCAAGTCATTAAGTTAATTTAAATCCATATTCACTGGGATATACTCATAATGATTAAATAGAGCATCTGACTCACTTGTTCATCGGAGTAAGTCCACCATCTGATTGCATAAAAAGAACTTTGACATCCTGCAAATTAACCACATTATGACATCATAAGCTACTACCTGGCGTGGCATGGTGGCCGAATGGTCAGAGTGGTCTACCCATAATGCTGAGAATGTGGATTCGACCCTCGTCCTTGGAGTCACTGTGTAGGGACCTCTAGCAAGTTCGTCATGCACAATTGCTCTGCATTACAACTGCAGTTGTGCCATCAAGGAGTATGTGCACTTCTGAACTAATTGTAAATTACAGTTTTATTGTATCGTACATAGATATTATTTTGAACACGACCTTCTTTGTTCATTAGTGATTGTTAAACGATAACCGGAATTCCAAAAACGGTAAGCGGTTTCTGTCATTTGCAAAACGGTATTCAAATTTTTTTCGCCTTATTGCTTATCTCACCTATCCCGGATTAACTCCCATAGGAAAATGCTCAAGTAAGTCGGTCAACTTCAAAGGTAATGACGCTGCTAAGCAAAATATTTCCCATCTGCATCTTACAACAGGGTAATTAATAGCTGCCGATTGCTAATAAATGACCCTTTGGTTGAGACAAGCCTAACGTGGGAATGTGAGTTGGGGAAGGGTAATCCAAGCCAACAAAGGCAACAGCCCTCAGACGGAAGACCTGACTTCCAAGGACCCACTTAAACACTTCGGTATCGAGTGTTGATGCAGCATTGCAATACGTAATATATGAAATAATGTGTCATTACAATTTACAGTATTTTTCTAAGACCACCTATATAAACTGGTAATCGGTTTTAAACCGGTTTTTAAAATTCGGTAATCGATTTGCCCAGAAAAAACGGTATTAACAACCCCATTAGTAATAGATAAAGCAAAGGCTACTTTATCTCTGAAACCTGTTATGATTTGTTTAAGAGAAATCTAAGAAATACAAGCCTTTGCCAAAAGACTTCTTCTACTAATGTTAAACAATTGACAGGAGACAATGCCCTGTCTCATTGCCACATACTGATGCCATTTCCTGAGTAGGCAATCTTGAAAGGATGCCATATAAATTTGTTCAAATAATGCTAACGTACCTGGATATTCTTAAATCCAGAAATGAAGCTGGTCAGATATTGTTTGATGCATGGTGTGAGATAAGCATCTGCACAGGCTACAATGAAATCAACTGATATTATAATTATCATTGATTTCAACCATTGCAACACTTTATGCAAAACATTGCCGTAAAACCAGAGTACTGAAAAGCATTTCCCTGCAGGGAATATAACGAACGAACAAAATGAACGAAAATATTTTATTGCAACCAAATCAAAACAAAATCATAAAAACAGATTCACCTTAACACTATTGAAGCAGCAGCTACCATTCCTACTCGTCGAACGAAAAAATTCTCTGCACTACAAATCCCATCGAAATAGTTCAAGCAATCAGTTTGTATCCTGTACATTTCTTTAACATTTTTATGTTTCAGAGAGGTAAAGTAGAATACTCTTTTTCTGTTACTGATCAATAAAAAAAGGTGTTAAAAATAATATCTATAAAACAGCCAGTCAAAAGTAAACAAATGCGGTGAAACCAGTTTTGGGCCGGGAGCACTTCTGAGGAGGATGCCTTGAAGGGACATTACAGAAAACTTCCTTAATAATTATTAATAATAATAACAAAAAAGTAATTTATATTAGGTGGCAACAATACAAATACTCCAATTCAAGTTAAGGTTTAAAGAAGACTGCAATGATCGAAGTCTATACCACAGATCATCGAATGTCAATGAGGCAAGCATCTCTGAAAGCTTCTTGATGGGTGATACAATGACAATGCTTGTTATAATGATAAAGAGCATATATATATATATATATATATATATATATATATATATTATATATAAGATGAGGATTCTGTCTGTCTGTGTGTCCTTGGCAGTTGATGCATTTGCACAGTTTTAGAGCAATTCACTCCAAACCTACACCGTTGGCTTGGGGAACACTTGACACACACAGTCCATGGGTTCCTGAAGCCCAAGCACGCCGTCTTCCACGTCTCTCGGGGCAAAAACCTACAGCGCACCCTCACACACCCATATAAAAGCAAAGTTTCCTTCATACACGTAGCCTACCAGCATTTACCTGCCACCATCAGCTGTCAGCCTGCCTGTCTGACTGCCTGTCTGCTTTGTATAGGCATATAATTATACGTGAACAATAGAGTAGCCTGCCTTTGCTTTGTATAGGCATATAAACTACAGTTGAACAATAGAGTACCCTAATCTGACACTGCGCACGCAACAGCAGAACTAGGAAAAGGATGCTACCTGATAAGAGCTTGACCCCCGGATTCAATTTGGCACCGGAAAGAAACGAGAGGATTGGCTATTGCGGACTTGATTTTGTATAGTGCCGGTGATTAAGCTGGTCTCCCTGACGTGGCTTTTATAGGCGCTGAGAAATTTTCTTGGATTTACATTACATTGCAAAGACTTTCGAAGAAATGGTCCATCTGCATGAGCAAGCTACGGTGAAGTCCAGTTTGCACAATCAGTCTGTACTACAAACACTATTTATTTACATGTATATCTAGATTCTGTGTGTGTCTGTCTCTCCGTTTACACTTTTACAGCTATTCACTCAATCGCTTGGGAAACACCTCGGACACCCAGTAGAGGGGTTGGTGGGTTGTTGAGGAGGAAGAAGAGGAGGAGGAGGAGGAGATGAAGGAGGATGTTGTAGGGAAGGATTATGGAGTAGGGGAAAGGACAAGGGTGACGATGAGAAGAGGGTGAGGAGTGTGAAAAGGAGGATGGAGTGGGAGGAGGAAGCAGTTAGGATAGGGAGAGAAGTTGACAATAAGGAGAAAGTTGGGAAAAGGTGAGTGAGAATAAGAGTGAATAGAAATTAGAGAAGACGGAGAAAGAGAAGAGGAATTATAGCTGAGGAGGAGGGATTAGATTGAGGAAATGTGAATTTTGCCATACAGGCAGCCTCCTCGAGGGCTGCAGAGTCCCCTCAGGCCAGTCAGGAACAACAGGCTGCAGATGCTGCAAGAACAGGAATGTCACCCACAACTTCAATCAAGGTGCCCCCATAATCTTCTTCACCCGCGTGAATGCCGGGTACCCCAACTAGCAATTTTAATAAATTTACCTGACTATATTATTAAAATAAATTTACCTACATTTATTGGTTAACAAATTTACTTGCTTTAATTGCGTAATAAATTTGCCTGCTATTAGTGATTAAATTACCTGCTCTTATCATCAAATAAATTGATTTGAAGTCCTTTTCAAGCTGAAACAAGAGCTCTAAAGGAAATGTAAAAGCATTTAAAAACACTTGTATCGCATTACTTTTTATTCTGTTCAGCATATATGTTTATAACTGTCTCAACATCTATATGATCTGTTTTACAATCCTGAATGAGACACCTTTGTGAGATACTTGGACAGCATTACTACATCAAGTGTCTTTATATATACATACATCCATGCAAAGGGATAAACTAGAAGTTAAAGCACTGCGACTTCTCTCTTGATGCTTACCAGTGAAGCCACGAGGAACAATTCGAGACATTGGCATTGTCTGAGAGGATAATGAAACATGTGCAAAACCCAAATCCTTTGCCAGATGCCCAACTTCCTCCTCATGTTGTGGATAACTGCAATTAGAAACAAAAAAAGTATATACCTTTTACAATAAAAATCCTTCTGCAAAACAAAAATGCTTTGCAATTAACTACAGCCAACTGTATTCACTCAATCAGAAGCTATATCAGCTTAAATCAACAAGAAGAGATACAGACAAAAGGCAGCCAAAAAATCAGCCACACTTAGACTGGTGCTTAAAGAGGAACCAAACTAAACTAAACATCTAGACACATAATTAGTTATTTCAGTTAAATTAATAAAGGTAAACAGGCAAAGGAAAGGATTAGTGTCAAATAGACAAAACAAAGTGAGCAATGAACAGTGAGTTACTTATAAAGACCAGCATAAAGACAATGACAAATGAACATGGTCAAGTGAACATGGAGCTGCAACACCGTTTCTGCTTTTTTTGCATGAATAAGTTTATAACATCTGTCACAGTCTTCTGTAATGTAAAATTAAAACTAATAATTCAGCAAAAACCAGCCTTAAGCAAATTCGAACTTTAACTGTAATCTCCTAAAACACTCCAAATGTCCCAAGGTCACTGCCCACAATAACCATGCATATATGCATTGAAGCAACCAAATTTTACTAACACCTCATTAAATAAATTGACAAGCTCTCTAAAATAATTAGGCCAATTCTATTTAGAAACAGTTCAAATTAGTGAAATAGCAGCATTTTGCACAGTAGAAAAATCACCATCAAAGAGGGTGAAAACAAATTAGGTATAAAAGAGAAGGCATACATAGTAAACAAAACAAACTGCATACTAAAATACTTTAATGCATACAAGAGTAGTCGAATATGCACCTGCACACTTGAAAGCATACTTTAGGGCATAATAACATATTGTAATGCATTTCAAACATACTCGAATGCATACTAACATGTACGAATGCATCAGAACTACAGCCAAACATCGAATTCCTTTAGCAAGCAGTCTTTCTAAGTCATGTCTCAACTTAACCAAATTCACCTTCTCCCATATTTCAACCTACAATAAAAAATTTGAATTTTAAATTATCACAAGACTAAAGTTTACACTACTAAATAATTTACTGAAATTGAGTAAGTCAACAAAATTAGACTGACAACAGTGAGTTGCTTATGAGGACAAGCAACATCAACTTCTTCCTTATCAAGCAAAATTCAATGAAAGCACGTGTATAAGAAGGTCCTAAAACAACAACGTCAATCCAGATGAAGTCTGATCTGATCAAATAACTTCTCAAAGAACTGCACAAAGACCTTCAATCAGTGGTCGCTTTAAGCATTTCTACAATCCAAAATTGCAATCCAATTGACAAAGCCAAGCCTTCAATATCACTAAAGTAACTGAGTGCTTAAGACAGTCCATAAAGGTAAGCTATGGGAAAGAGACTTCAAATTCTGACGTAACCACCAACATCATGGAACTATCAGAGTGGACTACAAATGGCAGTGAATTCCAAAGCCATAGGACCATTGGGAAAAAGCAACAAAGAAAGTCTGAAGACCCAGTACCATTCTATTTCTAGGCACAATAAAATCTAGCATAACAGAGTCTAGCAGACACAACTGAGAAGTGTGTGAGCAGATAGTTAGTTACATCTTCTCCTGTGGAAGCTCTGACGACAGGGCAACTGCGCTTCAAGCAGCACTCATCCTTATGCAGGGCTACGCGCTCCTCCACCTCAACAACCTCTTCATAAAGAACTTGGGGCATCTGAATTTCCTAAAAACGACAAACAATCTCCAACAATAAAGTAATACAAGAGAGCTAAATATTAATACATGATAAGATACCAACAAAAACAATACAGAGAATTTAATAGATGAGTTTCTAAGTTTTAAGAGGCGCTATATAAACATTTATATATATATATATATATATATATAAATATATATATATATATATATATATATTGAATCTCAACTATTCCACAGCCATCTATAGCATCGCAACTGTGACATTTTGTTCTCCTGTACAGCGCCCTTTCTTTCGGCCTAGGCTGTGCTACAGCGCTATATAAATCGTCTTATTATTATTATTATCGCAATCAAAACACATAATCAAATCTAAAGAGCATACAGCAGCACCATAAAACACATAAGAATTTCTTGAGTCATGTCTGGAATTACTTTCTGCACATTTCAATGTTCACATTACACACATTGTCACAAAAATATTTTTATTCAGGGGCTTGAACATTAAATGTTCAGTAAAAAATTGGGAAAGGTACACTTTGGGGCATCTTTTAGTACCCAAAAAAATTGTTTATCTAACTCTGAATGGATGAACGACAAGAGGATATAAAATACTAAACAATGATGTTTACATCCTACGTGAAGGTCAAGAACCGACTGAGATATAAGCAGTTCAAAATTGTTCATTCAATAGGTTGTAAAAAGTATAATCTCTGATTGCCAGGCCCTAGGTGATCAAAAAAAATTCTCTTCGTTTGCAGGTGAAGTACCTCACAAAAGTGCTGCTAGCAATAACTTGAGTGATGTTAAAGTCATTGAAACCAAAAAGTTCAATATTAAGCAAACAATGCACAAATGACAAGAAGAATTGTCCTCCCGCACATACACACACAACCCAGATTAAGCATCCTCATCAAGAGTTCACAGAGCATTCAGAGTTAATAGACTGCATTGCACTGACCATACTTCGACAGTCCAAGCAGATATCAGTTATAATGCATTGGAGAAACATTAGCCAACAAAAGAACAGCTGCCTACTAAATCAAAGATCTTTGGTCTTGACTGATTTCCTATGTGAAGAAGATCCTTGAATCCCTTTGTGATAAGCAGCGCCATTCGTTCACCTTTCCTCTCCAACAACGCATTGGTTGCCACGGTCGTTCCCATTCGAATCCAGTCAATCATTGATGTATCCAGTGGCTGAGATGCTGGGCAAGGCTGCTGTAACTCCTGTTATGAAACAGAAACAACAGAAACTACATTTCACTGCAGAAAATGGTAACTGATTATGCAGATGTTCTGACCAGTTTTTTGGGCAAATTTAGTTTTGATAACAACGTCAGAATAAGCTCTGACAAATCAAATTTTTATGCAGCTTTCACAATGATCAACAGACTTGCTGACATCCAGATACCAACTTGCCAAAATGTCCAACCATTGTGGTTGTGAAACATGTTCCAGCAATCTTGTATTACTAGTATTACTATAACTACTCGGTGACTAGTAAGTAAGTAGTATCAGTCACTAAAATCAACTCATTTATTTAAATATATCACTATATGTGAAATAAACGATTTGCAACTTTTATTAAACTTATGAAGGGAAAAATAATGACAGAATGTGAAAACTGCAGCATCATCTGTGAATCTGGATGCAAGCAATACATATGAATTGTACATGAATGAATTTAAGCAATACATGTGAATGATGCATTTTGTTTACATCTCAGTTTGTGTCATATTGAAGTCTTGAAAATAAAAAAATAAATCTTTCTCTTAATTACGAGTTTCAGATTGCATTTCAGTTTTTTAACCATAATAACCATAGCCATCTTTTTTTATTATTCCAATCAAACAAACAGTAAAATAACATACAACAGCGGTCAATACATATTCAGAGAATGATTGGGAAAACAGGGATTTGTCTCTGTTTATGAAGCAGCGCTTATCATTTCACAGAAAATCTGCTCTGGATTTTATGGGATTGCCCCCCAGATTTTAATTATTAGAGGGACACATGAACCGGCTGCCCCCTCCAGGCTTGCCGATGATTAATATTTTGATACCATAATCACAGACAGAGTAGTTTCTTAAAAATCTACGGTGTCATCATGAACTCAAAATACGAAATTGTGCATTCGTAACAAAATACCTTCAGAAGTCATTAATACTCATTATCTCATCTAATTTATTGACATCGCTATCATTAAGTATCGTCGTCGTAACATTCAAACAATCAAAGATGGCCACTTCAAGTGAAATAACAATAGAAACTCAGAGTCCATTGAAGTAGCCAGATTGAAATGCAAGAGATCAGCAAGGTCACGGTGGACTGTTCGGGTTTGGAGCACATCAAGAGTAACAGCAGCAGTCATTGATTGAGTTCAATATCTATTTGCATGATTATGGTGAGCATAGAACAGAGATAGCATGCATGCATTCTAGACATGGCCAATTGGTTAAGGGTAAAAGGAATAAGCATTAACAAATGGCAAATAATATCAAGCAATTTATGCCAGAATCGAGGTTTTCCTTCAAGATGACATGTAAACAACCATATACCTGCTCTAGAATTCGTCGGATGCCTTCGCGTGGAGCATCTGGATAACTTGCAGGATCTTCAGAAAGCAACTTGAGCACAAGCACTTTTCCACCTGGGCATCGAGTCCAGATGTCGGTAAAAGTGCCCCCTCTGTCGATTGCAAACTGAAACTTCCCACTAGTCACTCCCTTCATTCTGAAAATATTGATTCATAGTCCCCACTGTTGAAGCAAAATAATGATTCTCAAATAATGCAATAAGTAAGAGCAGTGCCTTTGTTTTCAGACCTCTGTTGAATTCCAATCAAGTATCATCAAAAGGTTAAACTCAACAGCAGGACATCAGTCTTTACATTCTTACATTTGTTTTTCTCATTTTCGTTGCACATATCGGTCAATTGCATAAAGGTATGTTCACTTCTGAACTTTGGAAGGAGGTCAGTATCAACTAGTCCGTTATAATAGATATAAATAAAACACAGAGTGAAAATAGATCCAGAAAAAAGTCAGCAACTAGACCATCCTTAGGCACACAAAGGATCTCATTACACAAGATAAGACAAATTTTAAAAAACCTTATCACTTCTCTACCTCCATCTACAAGGTGTTATAATTAATGTCAAGAGGTTTTTATATAAAAATGGAGTAATTGTCTTAAATATTGACCAGAGAGAGAAAAAGTGACAGTGAGAGAAAGCATTTTGTCTCCACCAATCTAGACCACAGCTGCACCAATTAATCAATATAGAGATTGCAACCACTTCAGGCCACAAAGCGCATTGAGATCTAAAAATTATCAGATACCGTGAATGAAATCAGTGCATGCTAAGCAACATTTCACCTCTGTGGCCTTGACTCAAAACCAGTCACTATGTAAAAACTCTAAGGGCCTCACTTAAACCCATTAGACACACACATTATGCATGGACGAGTGCAAACGACTGCATCATGCAAACTTAGATGAAATCAGATTCATCTCAATCCATGTAACAAGTCCAAAAACAAAGTAAGAGTAAGAGCATTCCCTTCACCTCAAAAGTCAGCATAAGGTGTGAATTGTTGGAAACGCATTTTTTAAAGATAGCATTGACATATCCAATTTGCTGGTATAGGCCTAGGCTTTGTACCAGGCCCAATGTGGAACATCTATGCATTCGTCAAGAGTTGCGAGAACCAACCTATGTTATCTTGCATTTGAGTATAGTATTTTACCATATACTTGGCATTTTAATAACAATGTCCTTGATAACTGTCGTCAATCCAACTTCTATTTATGCAAGAAATTAGCTTAATCAACCCAACTTCTGTTTAGGCTTAAGTGAAGAATCATTTTCATCAAAGAAACATCTATTCAATAATTAATTATGGTAAAGTGAAGAATTACTGGTTTGGTCAAACAATAAAATAAGCTTACACTAAAATACGAAATTAATTCAGCATATTCACAGGTCCTTTACAAGTCAAAACAAAATTTATAGGCAGGTGGGAAGGTCAAAATAGAGTCCAGGTCAAGATCAAATAGGGCAATGCAGGCAATGAGAGGATCGGAGTGGAAGATGTTCATAACTCAGATGGCTAGTGTGGCTAGGGAAGAGGTGGAAGGATAGTTTTGTGAAAAAGCAGGGCTTTCAGCTTTGAGTGCAATTTCAAATTTGGAAAAAGTAGTGCGAATGCTTTCTCGCTTATAAAACCAATCGTATAAAAAATTATAAAATTGTCTGTTTACTAACTCTAGCAGATACACTACTTAGGGTTCTTGAACAGCTGAAACTATCATCGTATGAATTTTATGAAACAAGACACAATCGACGCACCAAACAACCAAAAACACAACTTACCTAGTACAATAAATAGTACTGCCAACCGATATTGTTCCAGAAAAAGTTACTTCTTGTACTCTAGCAATAACGATTGCTTTCTCTTCTTGCTCTCAGCTGGATTAGTTCGCGTAACTGGTGCGCAACTGAATGTTAAAAGCGTTTTTTTTCAGTAGGCCAACCTATCAATTGTTTCGCAAATTTGCAGATCCAGCACAAGCACGTGTTTTTTTACTAACGTTTTATCCAACTAATACTAATAAGGAAATTTGAAGCAAATATAGCACCAGTTCAATAATAAAAAGAATAATAACAATAATAACATAACATTGTGACAGCAAGATCAAAGAAATTAGGTAAAGCTGCCCGAGTCCGACAGACTATCGACCGAGATAATGAATCTATATAAATTATCCTGTATTATTGGTCTTTGCTACCGGTGAACTGACCTCTGACCCCAACCGACCAATGAGGCCATACCTATTCTTAGAATGAGGTCTACAGATAAACATCACGTGTATAACGCATTCAACCAACGTCAACCAACGACGACTTATATATATATATATATATATATATATATATATATATAAAACGTGTACAACTCAATAGGCCCCGCGTTATATGACAATGTTAACATAATTTAGCTTTGATTGGATAGGAGTCGTGGGATGATAGGAGGGACCGAGTATGGCAAAAGCGGAAGCAGTCGGAAGGTGTTCTGAGAAGCAAGTGAAACTGAACATTTTTCCCGTCCGCCCTCTGTCGTTGTCAAGACAAAATCTCCCCATCGGCAGTACGCAACAGAAGTTTTGGGTCAAGGCCATGAACGCCTGGCGTCATCAATAATACTTCTTGTGCAACAGCGCAGTTAGCCATTAATTTGCTTGAAGTTCTTTGTTGTGAAAGGTAAGATCAAGGGTCGTCCATAAATGACATCACGCAATTTAAGGCGAACTTTGATCCCTCGGCACACATCACCAAAGTAATGCCCTCAAATATGACGTCACCAAGCCATGCACCCCCACCCCCGAAAAAACAGATGTCATATGCAAATTAAATTGTCCTAATCTATATAAATAAACATAAGAATTCTGTCTGTCTGTGTGTTTTTGTCCGGCGATGCATTTGCACAGTATTGGAGCTATTAACTCTAAACCTTCACCGTTGGATCGGGGAACACCTAACAAACGCAGTCGAGTGGTTCATGAACCTCGCGCACGCCGTTTTCCAGGTCTTCAGAGCCAAAAACCTCTTTGGCCCTCCCCCAAATAAAAGTTTCCTTTCAGTCGTTAGGGGCGACACACTTTGGTCCCCGACCTGCGAATGCTGTACATGCTGTGCATGTTAGCTATAGAATGTCTACCACACCTACAATGTATTTATTTTACGAATGGACGCTTTTGGAGATACAGGTAACAGGTATGGAGTTAGCAATCGTTTGCATAGTCAGGTGGGTATGTACTGTGTATGCATCAGTGTCTATACACAATTCCATTTATGTATTTCCACACTTTTACACCTATTCACTCGAAACCTTCGCTGTTGACAGCGAGTTGGTGGGAATGCAGAGGGTTCGGGCTATCATGGGAAGAAGAGGGGTTAGGATGACGAAGAGGGTTAGGAAAGGGAACGCAGGATTGTTGAGGAGGAGGAGTAGGAAGAGGAGGAGGAAGTTGCAGGGGAGGATTATGGAGTTGGGGAAAGAAGAAGTGTGACGATGAGTGCATGATGAAGTGGAGAAGAGGGCGAGGAGTGTGAAAAGGAGGATGGAGTAGGAAGAGGAAGCGGTTAGGATAGGGTGAGAAGGAGGAACTGGAGAAAATTGGGAAAAGGCGAGTGAGAACGATAGGAGTGAATAGAAATAAGAGAAAACGGAGAAAGAGAAGAGAAATTAGAGTTGAGGAGGAGGGATTAGATTGAGAAACGGTTAATGAAAAGTAAAGAAGTGGTGGGAAGAGATGATGCCAGTAGGCCTAATCAGAAGAAGAAGGAAGGAAGGTGAGTAAGGATGAACACTAAGAAATAGGATGAGGAGGAAAAGTTGATGATACATGTATATCTAGATTATGTGTGTGTCTATCTGTCCGTTTATGCATTTGCACACTTTTACACCTATTCACTCGAAACCTTCGTCGTTCGCTCAGAGAACAGCTGGGACACCCAGTTGATGGGTTGCTCTCCAGGGCCACAAAACCTGTCTCAATCCGGGCAACGCCGGGTACCCCAGCTATTTATGAAATAAAGTAATCATAACTATAAAAATACTTGAAAATATCGTAGAACGTAGAAAATGGAGAACGTATAATAATTGCATTCATTATATATTCCACAAGATAACCAGCTCTGGTAGAATTTATAAAAAAATTTGAATAACAATAACTCGAAACTATCCAAACCAACGATGGTAGAGTCGTAGACTAAGATGTGACATTTCTCATCTAATCTCCGCTGTGTATCTGAATGTCACGTCACCAACCTTGGAATCGATTGTCGCTGTTAAGATACCACTAAGATACCACTATACCATTCGCTACGCGGCGCGGCGCGGCTAACGCCACGCTATAGCCGCGACACGTAGCGAATGGTATAGTGGATTTTGTGCTTTGACCACCACACAGGCCAAATGCTTAGCGAGATAGGAAGTGTTATATCCTATTCTACGACTCTACCATCTTTGCCTAAACTTTATGCTTCTCCGATCTCACATAGAGAAGCAAAATGCTCCTTCGTGCTTTGTGGAATAAATAGGGAAAGCTTGGATCTGATCATCCTATAATCCTGTTTAATTCGATTATATTAGGATCCTGCTCTTATTCGTCTATCCAATCCACATTTTCTCCAACTGTTTTTATCTTTCTCTCCTCAATCACTTACAGATGCATTAAATCACATTCAAAACACCTTCGCCCTCATATGAACTTGGATGACCACCAACCTGCTCTGTCTAAACCCTTCAAAAACAGAATAACTCATCATTGGCCTCCGTGAGCAATTGAACAAACTTACCTACCCCTCCGACCTTCTTCAAACGAACTCAACTTATCCTGTGCCTTACTCTTCTTCTGTCCGCAATCTTGGAGTCATCTTCGATAAGAACCTTACCTTTTCTGACCACATCACTCAGCCTCTATATGCACATCCGCGACCTTCGTAGATTGCGCCCAATTCTTAACTACAAGACTGCATGCACAATAGCCACATCAATTGTTCACTCAAAGCTAGATTACTGCAATTCTCTCTTTCACAACATTGATTCCTCACAAGTAAGACGCCTACAAGCAATTCAGAATGCTCTTGCCCGCGCAGTCACTAAAACCCCAAAACACCATCATATAACCTTTGTCTTAAAATCACTTCATGGGCTAAAAGTGCCTCAACACATCCACTACAAAATTGTATCAATCACCTACAACGGACTTCAAACCTCTCAACCCTCTTACATTCGTCAACTCCTTACAATCCAACCGCCCGGATCAACTCGCTCATCGTCATATCTTTCTATCTCAATCGACCTCCAGTCTCATAGTCTCTGAAATTCTGCAGCAGCTCCTTATAGTCTATGCTGCACCAGCACTTTGGAACGGACTCCCAAAAGAACTGTCAGTTTGCTCATCCCCACATTTCAACTCCAAATATAACCTCTCTTCCGCTTTCATTATCCTCTGCTACTTTCCATTCACGACTAAAAACCGAACTCTTCAATGTGTCCTATATGCAGATTCTGCTTCTATGCCACCACATGACCACCCTCATCATCGACTACCACCGTAGCCCCATGCTGTCTCCTCGGCTTGACTTTCTGGCACCGAAAGGATACGAAAAGATTGGCTATTGCGGACTTGATTTGGCATAGCGCCGGTGAATAAGCTGGTCTCCCTGACGTGGCTTTTGTGGGCGCTGAGAAATTTTCGAGGATTTACATTACATACATTACATTACATTTCTTACGTTATACAAGCGCTTCGAGTTACTCCAAGTCTGTTTAACCTTCAAAACAGAATTTCTCTTAGCTACGAAGAGGCTCTTCATAGATGAGAGGCATGGAACCAGTCGATTTCAACTAGGTGCGCGCACGTCAAAATAGCTTTGTTTACGCCTTCCTCCTCTCTAACTGGAAGGTATTTAAAATGACTCAAATACTTTCATAAAGTGGCAATATTGTACTTAACAGTTTGACAAGTCAATAGATCGATTTGCTCGATCCATTAAAACAGTATGTGTTCAAAGAAATGTAATCAGGTTACGCGGCTATTGCAGTTGGACGATTCGAAAACTTTAATCTCTGTGGGCGGAGTCAATAAAAGTTCACAAATGGATAATTACGCATAGGCAGAGGCCGTAGCAAGAGGCAAACTTCCGTGGGAAACTGCAACTAACGTCGAGTTATTTTATTTCAATGTTGGTATAATTTGACACTGTTGATATATTTTTTGCGCAGTTTAACCTTCAAAACAGGATTTCTCGCTATGGATATTAGAGAGCATTTAAGCAGGCTAACATATCCTTACGCTTTCGCCTATCCTCCAACAGATCTTCCATCTCCTGAGACTTACGCTTTTGCAGGTCACTGTAGTTTGATCAACTTCTAGCAAACCTTATCTTTACCGACCTAATCACTACTCTGCTATTTGTTACTTTTGTCCTTTGTGGACTGCACCTACCACCTACTACTTGATTACATCCACTGGATTTTGATTGGACCAAGTAACCTGGCTATTTATGTAATGTGAATGTTAGAAAACTTCAGTGCTCGCAAACACCTCGTCTAGGAGACCTGTGCGGTATCAAATCAAGTCTGCAATAGCCTAACTGCACTATTCGTTCCAGTGCCAGGTCAAAATCCGAATAGGTCAAACCAAAGAGACAGCATGGTACTAGAGTGGTAATTTATGACTCGATTTGATTAGAGCCACTCTTTCTGATGTGGTTCTTGTGTGATTGAGAAATGCGTAAGATTCACTTTGCCTTACATTACATTCACTCTAGCAGTCTGAACTACTTAATGTATATGGATTCACATCATTGACTGATGTTCATTCTATAATGACACACCTTTAAGATCCAGGAATTAGTTAGGTTTGCCTCAGTTACTTGGCAAATTCATAAGAGTTCTTATGACACAATAAGTGAATCCTTTTTTAAGTACTTGCCATTTAGCACCATAATGCTTTCTTTAGTATTAATAAAAACTGTTCTTTTTGTGCTTGTTGTTGTTAGGAGCACCTGTGAGTTGCTTCCTTGAATGGGTGCTATATAAATTCAAGAATGAGTGAATGTATTATAAGTTGCTGGGGGTTTTGATGTGACGAGCAATAAATACCAGAGATTTTCGGAGGTCAGACATCGGAAGATAGGTCAGTTCAGGCACACTTCCAAAATTAAAAGCAATATGCATCAGATGTAATTTTGTGGTCGGTATTAAATCTCAAAGCTTTGAAAGTTGATCTTGAATGTTAGCACTAAGGCTGTCAAAAAATGTTGAATTTATGTCCATCCTTGCGGTCGGGTATCCGTCACCCGACCATACGGAATATTTTGTTAGGAAATGTAGGGAATTGCGCATTTTTACGGAATGTCGGGCACTCGAGAATCGATTTCATTGCCCCGGGCAGTCAGCCAATATGACCAACGGAATATTTCTGGCAGGTTGTTCAGGTAAAATCACGCATTTTTACAGAATTTCGGGTACCCGAAAGCCGATATCATTACCCGGGTAGTCAGCCTCGGGCGAGTACCCGTTGACAGCCCTAGTTAGCACTATCACTTCTTGTGATGCCATTTGTTTTCAATCCAGCCCTGAGGAGCATTTTGATCACATGATAAATTTCTAAAGACAGACCGAACTGAAAATGGCCACCAATTATAATGAGTATGCAGCTACAAGTACAACGACACAGACGACCGGACCTTCTCTGAATCTGCCATACGTCAAGTCGATTCCTGGCATCATCAAAATTGCCGAAATAGTAAGTGACACCAGAGTTTGCATTCTGTCAGCAAAACAATTGCACCAAACATCTCTTCAACTCTGGCTGGGAACATTCAATTTTCTGTGTTTAAAACAAGAAAAAGATCGATAGATTGATTGAGATTGATTGAGATTGATTGATTGATCAGCTTCTTTCCATTGGCCAAAGTTGTGCAACATATTGTATTCTGTTTATTAATTCTGCAAATTGTCTTCATGTAGCTGACATCATTTGCTGTAATTCAGTTACTGTCCTACTGTCTTCCATGCCTACTCCTAACAATGCTGATCTCTCCCTCCATGTGTCCCTCTTGGTCAGCCTTTGCTGTCTCATCTCTATTATACATTCGAGTCCACTTGGCATTGACATATGTTTGCCTGACACTGTAACTAACTGGTTTAACTGGCTCTTCTGGATTGATTATATTTCAATATTGTAGATATTTATTGTGCTGAGAAATTGCAGAGATTTGAATTGCATTAAACTTGTTACCTCCATGACTTTTCTTGTATGCCTCAATGGTCCCATTCCTTCTTCTGATTCTTATGTGATGCATAAAAGGTGTCACTGAAATATGAATCTGAGGCAAAATGTGAATTTTATACTTGCCACATCTCTGTCAATTCAGAGTTTATAATACTTTAGAAAAAATCCATGAAATTAAGAACTTGTCTTGTTGTAGGTGCTGAGTATCATAACATTTATCTGCAGCATAGTTTACTACTGGACTGGACATGGTTGGGTGGAGTTTGTCGCATGTTCTGCCTTTGTATCAGCTCTCATTTACTTCATTCTCACTCTGCTGAACCTGATCAACTTTGTGAACCGCTTTCCCGGACCTTGGCTACTCATTGTTAGTACTCTGTGTATTTTTTGTTGGCTTTTTTTTTATTGCGCATGTGATCATTCGCTGTACTAAGACTTAATTGCTGGCAAGAGCCGATACAAGTATTGTCAATCAAAAATGTTCCATATGGTGCCACAGTGGAGGGAAGTATATGAAGCCCATATGGAGATATTGTCGTATGGACTCAATATGCCCTACAATACAATATTGATGGAAGTTGACCAGGTTCTGAGAGCCATCAGAACTTTACAATATGCTTTCTGTCTTAAAATTGGCTACAGCAAAATTAGCTGACAAGTTTTTCAGATTAAATATTTATTGATTTTATGGGTGCTTTTCTTAGCTGCAGATCAGTTGCTAAATTTCTAAACACCAGAGTGAAAGTGAACAGTGCCTCAATATATAGCACTAGTCATATGGAAAATGCTGTATTTTTCCGTATTGGAAAATAATTGCATCAAGACTAATAGAGCTGTCACCAAAGGAAGTACAAAAAGTAACTTGCAATCCTATCTGAGCGGTATGCGCATGAAATAAGGCACATGCAATATGTGAAAGGATCGAAATGATACCAAGAGCACAACTCTGGAGACAGTTGAAACATTAGAATTATTGTTAGAAACATAGTATCCTAAAAAGCGGCAGAATTCAGTTTTGTTGTGGTGAGTGGTTCTTCGTAAAAGAGTTGAATAAGGCACCAAAGAAAGATGAACCCACAGGAGGAGAATGTATAGAGGCTGCAGAAATAATAATAGCAACACCGATTTATAAGGCGAGTAAACGAGGCCCTTACCACTACAAGGGCGCTGTACAACCTAAAACGAAAGTCAACAGACCGAGCTGACTTTCACGACCAGCCACGAGCGGCACTCCTCCAAACCAAACTGTAGTATAAGATGGCTTCACTGTATTTGTACCTGCTATGCTTCCTCTGCCGGGTGCCATTTCATTAGTTAGGTTGAGAGAGAAAGATGGTCAATTCAGCAGCTCTGTTGCATCCGTGGGGCCTGTTGACAGGCCTCTATGAGCAAAAGCATTTATGATTATTATGGTCAAACAGAAATTTAATATTTGACTGCTTGTCTGGTAAAATTCCAACTTGACCTGCCTGCAGCCAATTTTGCAAACAAATTTTAAAATATGACATCGAACCACCTTCAGAGTTTAATGTATTAAAAATTTGACCACTCAGATTGGAAGAAAATTAGATATTTCAAGACCATCCATTTGGGAAGAGATGTGGCAAAGGAGTGTCTGAATTGTTCAAACACTTTTAATGTGCATCTCTTGTCATTTTCTTATATGGGCAAAGCCTGCCTGCAAGGCCGTATAGCATAAATGTCAGGCTGAGCATCAGCTTGCTCTGCTGTGGCAAATTAACTTTGCCTCTGTAGTTATTGAACTTTGTTTCTTGGTATTTGTCAGACTGGAGTCGGTTTTGAGTACACCAAAGTAATGAATGCTTCAGTTGTTCAAGCTGAAGCTGCATTTTCTGTAGCGCTTGCTTAGAGAATTACTGATGAGATTTAGGAATGTGAAAGCTTTTAAATCAATCATTTACAATTACCATTCATTTAAATGTTGCAACTGAAATTCCAATGTCACTCTGTGTTCTACAGTTGGCTGACTCCTACTACCAAGAGAGAAATTAGTGTGCTTATTGAATTACTGTTTAAGGTGGGAATGCATTGAGTCTGACTTCCGTTGCACTGGTTTCATGTACAACCAAGTATGCAGACAGATAAAATGACATTGGCACTCCAAAGCAAATGTCTGTATATGCAGAGTACCAGTATTTATAGTATAGCCGGGACTTTTATTAGGTGCAGTTTAGGAAGCCCTCACAAGTGATTCAAGAATATTCAGTAGTTCAGGAACAGTATGCATTATAATTAGCAGTAGACTGTATGATGTTTTCTTGAGTTCCAGATGGTATACTGCACTGTTGGTCTCCAAAGAAATGCTAGAGCTTTGATGAGTGGATGTTGCCAACGTCTCTGGTTGCTTGAAGTTTAAGGGGAGATAGTTACATGTTTTTGGGTACTGGAGAAAATAGATAAGCATTTTTATAATTATGTCACTAAAGAATGTCTAGAGCTGTGTTTAAATTTTAGTTAAGGTTGCTTTAATCTGCTGGTGAAATGCTTACTGTTTGCTCTGATGTCTGGCATTGTAGGAGTTCATCTATTGCCTCATCTTCGCTGCCTTCTTTCTGATAGCGGCAATAGTTGCAGCTGCTTATGCATCCCATTTCAGAGAAAATGTTGGGGCAGCAGCTGTGAGTTTGTCATCATTGTTGTTATTCTCGCACATTTTCGACTTACAACTTGCACTCCGAATGCAGCTGAAACAACCATGTAATTTAACATTTATGTAGCATCGTTTCTAGGCCTTTGTCACAAATTACCATTCCTATTTTGTAATAACATTTTGAAATGAGGTGAGACCTTTTATGATAGACAATAGTATTACAGTTTTCAAAGTTTCATGTAGGTATAAGAAGTTGGTTTTTATGAGAATCTTTTGAAGGGTTTCTTTGACGGCCAAGTTAACAAACCGTTAGAGCACTGTTGTAGTTTTCCAACATTTTTCCATATTTTGTCCAACAACAAAAGATGTTATTAGCATTTTGGAGGTTATATTCTCTCAATAATTCAGTATATAAGTCTCTTTTAAAATACAAGTAATGATGATTATGAAGTTATCAGAGGATCTGTGACTAGTTAAGACCATGACTAGTTAAGACCGCATGACTTGATGCTTTTTGATGGCATTTGCCTTTTAGTTCTTTGCGTTTGTGGCAACCACAGTCTTCACGGTCGACACAGTCTATCAGTACAAAGCGTGGAGTCAAAGCGACGCTTCAATGAGGACTCAGACGACTACAACGACAACAGTTACAACGGAGGAAGACAAGCATGCCCAGTATTAGAAACCTGCACTTTCGTGTCATTTGGCTGATGAAGAGAGGAATCAATGGCGAAATCAATTTATACGGAACGTAAGGTCCACGAGGGAACTGCTTACCTACTGCATAGCCACACCTTAGCAAGGCGTGTGCTGCTTGCTTCTGCTGAAACTATGAGGCATTGGAGCATTGTTTCTTTGTTTTAGACATTTTGTATTCTGAATCTATATTTTTCGTTTATTCTAGTCTGTATCATAGGGCTTTAAGGTTTGTAATGTGTACATCTGTGAGATGATATTGCAAAGTCAAAATACTCCCATCTGCAAACAGATAAAAGTACATTCTTTTCCAGTCATTTGCGTTCAGTATTTCAGTTTCATTTTGTTTTATTTTGAAGTCATCTTTGCACAGCTATAGTTACTTGTGTTCGTAATATTTCTGATTTTGTTACAACTCTTAGGCCGCATTTTTTTCTGTTTTGTTTTTCATTAGCCGTCTCTGTCTTGCATAATATTACTGTAGGGACCAGATACTGACAGTGAATTGCAAGAAGTCGGCCATCTGTTGACATAATAATACAGGTATTTTATTTACATTTGTTCTACACTCTAAACACATGTAGTCATGACACTGGAGACCTTGCTCCAGCATGTTGAGTTTAATTGTTATTTGACAACCCTTTAGAATCTGTGCTTTCGAGGGGTGCAGATAAGACACCGTATATATGCAAATGTTGAACTTCATAGAAATTGTACTTCTGTCACTCTGAGTTTCAGCCAGTCGTTCAGAGATAAACATTCAGAATGTTAATATACAGATTACAGAACATGTCTGATATTATACAGATTTCAGTAGAATAGGAAGAGTTCTGATGAATGGATTCATTCAATGTCGTTATTGTGCTTAGAGTTTATAGGCTTCTTTTGCAAAAGAATGTATTTAGTTTTTTGGCGAATATTGCTTTCTTTTTCAGTTTTGTATTAGATTGCTTTTGGTAGCTTTCTACATCAATTACAAATTGTTTGTTCTTGCATTTTCATTACATAAAATATCTAATTGTATGCCATATAAAAAGTGCTGAAAGAATAACACCTTTTCTAATGCACAGAAGCCTGGTAGTTGTGTAGCATAGGCCTCTACAGCTGATCACTAAAGCAGAAACACAATAATTTAAACCAAAGTAAACTAATTCTATCCATATCTAGTGATACATAAACTAAAGGCAGTTCTGTACAGCAGTATAGGCTCAGAATATATATAAATATATATATATTTGTGTGTGTGTGTGTGTGGTCCTGGGTTTGAGGATCTTCTGGCTGAAGCACAAATATGACCAAAACCATGATCCAAGAACAGCGGCCCTTTGAGAACTGATGTATTGGACTGAAGCCCCAAACCTTCATGTACAGTTCTTTAGTAATTGTCTTTACTCAACTGCTCGGTTACCATGTCCATCAATCTATTATATTAAACCATGCTGTTCTGATGCATCTATTCAGATGCACTCTACAGTTGGAAGTGGTGGTGGTGTATCGGTTTAGATGTTCTGTGCTTTGTAACCGGAGCCACTGTGTAGCAACCTTGGGCAAGTTGCTCATGCAAAATTGTCTGTAAAAAAGGCAACAGGAAACCAACTTTGATCTCATCCCCAGGTGGTATACAAGTCAATGGACCTCCCTTCAGGCAGAGAAATTCTTAATCACTCTACAGATGTCACCAATGAGCATACCTCAGGATTAGAAACAAACATGACAGCTGAAATGCCAAAAGTATTACTTTAGCAAGGCAGACAGACCAACCATGTGATAAAAACTCATTTATTTCTCATGCAAATGAAAAAAATACCAATTGACAAATATTGAATAAAATATCAGCTTTCTGCAAAATTACGTACAATAAAAGATCAGATTTATGTGTTCATTCACTACAGAAATCGATGACTGCCAAATATGTTGGAAAGTTATACGGAATAAAAATGTCATTTAGCGTGTCAAACAAACATTTCCAAATTAAAAATAACGAATCAAAATTATACAAAAGTTCCACCAGCAAAAAATCTTGTGAAAAAATTCAGTTATATATGAAGCAAAGAACATTAGTTAAGATTTTTACGTATTTTACCATCGTTAACTTGCACTTACTATCTGTTTGCACATAAGTTCTACCAAAACAAAATTAAAATAAATTTCAGTTAAGTATAAAGCAAAGAACATTTGTTAAGAGTTAGTGCATTTTATATGTTACTATCGTAAAATTGTACTTACTATCTGTTTGCACACCGATTGTCATGAGTGGGCAAACGTCATGCAGCAAATTAAATTACTATCAATAGAGAAAGAGATCACATACAAAATTTTCTTCTTTAGTGAATACTTAGCTGTACAAATCAGTGTTAATGGCTGCTGTGCAAGCTACTCTGACTTTGCATCATCTTGCGGAATCAATGTGCCAAAAGGATAATCCCACAGCTTGCTTGATATCCCAAAACCTACAAATAGGAAAGGACTTCACTGTAAACGAGTTTAATTTAATTAACTTCACTGTGTTGGGCTTTCTTCTTCGGTTACTTCCACCATCATCCAGTCCAGCGGCAACCATCAAGGTCTTCCTCTCATTCTCTATCCCTCTATTTTTCTCTACATGATAGTTTGAACCTGCCCAAGGGCAGAGAAGTTGAAGATAACATAACGCAATCAAGGATCCTACATACTATAATCAGAAAGGTGCACTTGATCATAGACCCATTAGTGATTAGTCTGTGTAATGTAATAGAGCATTTATATAGCACCCCTTCAATTTATCCACTCAGGGGGGCCAGATGCCCATGAGCCTGACAATGTTTAGGGGCCCTGGCCAGGCTCGCAATTAATTTACGATGGCATTATATTATAGCTACTGGTAACTGCAGAAAAGTTGATTTTTAAGGATAGTTTAGAAGTCTGTGACTGCTTTGTCAAAAGACCTGGAATTTATGTCATCACCCTGTGCAAAATACAGGTAAACGAGACGAACTAATGTGACACATTCACGAGCAATATGAAAAATCATAAAGTATCACAAATGTAGATAAGAAAATCAAAACTTAATATTATTTTGAACCCAAAGTAGACTAGTTATTTCATCAGTCTATTAAAGTTCCTATTATTCAGTTATAATAATTATTATTGTTATTATTATCATCATTTTAAAACGGAAACCATGTTGCTCCCTCTACAAACACTTGTGACATGAAATGATGCACTTGCTTTTCTGCTACATGGTTTGCTTTGTGTAAACATTTCTGCAAGCACAAATGTAACTCAATGTGGTGTTTACTGAAGCATCAAAAGCCCCTAAAATAGCATACCAAACCAAAATTTGCATTAATTATAGTGGCTGCCCACAGAACAGAATTCTGATTATATGGTTCACAAGGCATTACATGTAAATCATGGTCACCTGTTATCTGTCGCTGCCAACCCATCATACCAAAAATACTGCTGCTATCAACAAATTCTTAAACTCTTCTTGTACATTTCACCAGAACAGTGTTGGACCATCAGACATGTTTGGAGGGAAATCTGCTTAAGAATTCACGGTCTCTGTCTAGGTATGTGCATTCCATGAGTTCTCTAATGTCAGTTCATAAAATGAAGAATTTTAGGAAGTGAAGACGCTTAAGGTTGAAAAGAACAAAGATAGACATAAGGTTTCGGCCTTCCGACGTATTACGATTCTCTGGCAGATTATGACTTTGGTTACAATTTCATTTTAAGCAATCATGAATTAATGCATTGTGCTTCATGATAATGGTTTAAAAGAAATTAATTGTTATCAGTATGTTAGAATAAACATCTAAATTTAAGAGAAAATGTCAAAATGACATCAGGTTTTTTCTCATGATTCTCCGCATCATTGTGTCACGCTAGTAATCAGTTGATTCAAAGTTTGCAAAAAGGCCCATTAGGCTATATAGGTAGTATTCAATAGTCTTCCAAACAGCTGTCAGTAAGCTCAGAATATGATGAACTCTAGGAAATTATAGCCTTTAAGATTGGAAAAGAAGATAGACACTCAAATAAATCAGATATACAAAGTTAAGGAAAGTAGAAGACACCTGACTAAATATGGGTCGTCTTCTCTAGTTTCTTATACATTCAGACAGTATAGAATATGTTTTAGGAGAGCCTCTCACCTGCTTCGTGATAGACATAGTGATGCTTGACATGGTAGTTCTTCAGGTCTTTGAAGTAATAAGTTGATGGTGTGCCGTGATGCAGATAGTAGTGTATCAAATCATAGATGACATATCCAAGAGCAACGCCAGCAAGGACGCACTGAGCCGTAGCCTTTGGAAGAAGCGACATACCAATTGACCAGATGGCAAACGCAAAAGGTAGGGCAGGAACCGGTGGAAACACTAAGCGATTTCGGTTCATTGGATTCTACAAATCAACAGATCGATCGATCTTCAGTTTACATCCAGCATTAACAGCTAGTAGCACAATTCCTAATCATAAGAAATATGTAATAAAACTCACACACAGTCTTTAAGGAACAGTTTTCCACTTGAAATTACAACTTAGCTGCCGCAAAGAGCTCAAAAACATCTTCAGCTCATCTAAAGAGTTCTTAAAATGTGCTATATAAGTAATCAGTTACATGCATATCATGCATACTGCTGAATGCAAAAAGACAGTCTCGCTGTGAGAGTTGCAAACATGAGGTGGTTGAGAGTTTCAAATGGAGGGACCAGCAACAATTGACAAATACTAAGCACCTTTTCTATTCTAATATCTCTCTTGGTAAATTCAATAAACAAACTTTTAAGCATGTAAAAAAATTATTAAAATTGCATTGTATTTTGCTGGTTTCTATCAGCTGCCCTCAGATGTTTATTAGTATTATTATTGCTATTACTATATTGAGTTAAAGATGCAGTTTACATTACGACTACCCGGTTTCCTTCACCAGCTTAACAGACTGCTTTTACAAGAAATCTATTCTAAAGTGACATGAAGCAGTGTCATTCACTGTTGCTGGTCCCTCCATTTGAAACTCTCAACCACCTCATGTTTGCAACTCTCACAGCGAGACTGTCTTTCACTCTAAACTAAAAACATACCTCTTCCAGTCTGCCTAAGGCTCTTCATGGTTACCCAGCTTCAATGTTCACTTCTGAACTCTTTTATGGAAGGCATTATTTATAATAGTACAGTTGTATTGTATCAATGTTATCATTTTAGAGCAACGAGTTCTAATTGAGTAACACAGAGAATACTGTTTTTAGTGTTCTTTACCTTATGATGCTGGCCATGGAATAAGAAATGCAGAGTGATGAGGACCCTGGACCAGTGAGGAGGACGCAGATGAAACACCCAACGATGAATGATGTACTCGGCCAGCGACCACACCAGAACACCCACCAGGAACAGAACAGGCATCAACCAAACACTCACACTCACACCTGAAACATCAAAAGACAAATAATTATGATGGCATCAAACTGACTAACCAGTCAACTACATTCATGCACGTAATTATGTACGTAGCAAGGCACATATTCAAGTACAAATGCACGCCAATTTAAAAGCAGGTGCATAACACTAAGTGTCTTAATAAAAGCGATACAGGCAAATACAACTCAAATTTCAATTAAATGCTGTTGAGAAAGTCTATATCCTTCTATGGCACTCCCCACCCCGCCTCCCATATACAGTAAAATAGCCAACACTGAAAGTCAGGCAATGAGCAGGCGAAACACTCGTGTGTGCAACAACTGTAGGTGCAAATGATACACTAAGTAGTATGCTGTGCCTAGATAGGTATGGCTTCATAAGGGTGTCTGTCTGGGGTCTGTAAATCAAAATCAATTGACTGCCTTGAACTTCATTTTATATAGTTAATAGCCTAATATTTATCTACAGCCACTGTTTTAGCTATGCTTTATCATCAACGACAGCAGCTGATAGAGTCTAACATAGACCAACAATAAGCACTCTCTCAGAAGAATATATGAGTACCCAGTCACATCAACTGTTCAACATGAATACTGGATAACATAATTATATCATATACCTAGTTTTTATGAGCACCATCTCAATTGTGATACTGGCCCGGACGGTGCTTTATAAATTAACAATTGCAGTTACGCTTTTACTAACACCAAACACACAATAACTTTCTAAATAAAAAACAATTAAAATAAGTATGATAGTTATGTTTCTTATGTGTATCTGAATGGTTCCATGGAACTACTTCTGTTCTGTTCTTCAGCCGTCTTTGATACGAAGGTAGGCTGCATCATGCACAAACCTCCTCCATTTCTCTATAGCCCTCATCATCTGTGTTGTCAAAAGATCCGTCCATTTTATGATATTACCTAGCCAGTTTGTTCTTGATCTTCCCTTACATCTATTGTTCCTTGTATTATCTCTTTCTCTATGCTGCACTCTTCTTTCCTCATAACAGGTCCAAAACACTTCATCTTTGCTTCTTTTACAACACCTAAGAATAATTTATTGAATACTTACTTTCTGTAATAATATTGCTCAGGTATACAGCAACTTTATTATTAATTCGTTTCTTCATCAATCTTTGTTCTAGTTATCGTTTCATGCAAACCATACAGAAGCAAGAAACTAACCATGTGCAGCATTTAATTATCAATCAATGAAATCAAGTGTATTTGCACCTACCGCCCGCCACTTGACTCAACCAAATTTCGTGTCCACCAGAACCCATGAAATTGGAGAAGGACATGTGCAGAAAGAAACCAATAATCGGCAGCCAGAAAACTGGAATGATATACCACTGGCAAGTCGTCAGGCTCTCCAGGAAGTCTGAGGCAAAGAATCGCAGGTCTTTGTCTTCTGGTGTAAAGATCCATTCCATATATGATTTGCCCAGTTTTCCAATTTCCCAAAACATGGGGCAATTAGCATTCACCAGATCGTCATACTGCAAACAAAGGATGTTTGTTTTTGTTAACCTTTCAGTTATTAGGGTCAACCAGCTGAACACTATTATGTCTTATACAGAGAGTCATTGACAGCAATTAAAAACATACTTTGACCTTGAGGCATTTGCATATCTTTAATGTGAGAAACAATTTTCACCTTGTCATGCCTCTCCTCAAGAAGTGATCATGGAAACTTTGTAACCAATACTAAAAATTCCATTGCATGGTTTATAAATGTTTGTGACTCATTAGCAGTGGCTGATGAAGTCTTGCTTCAGCATCAACACCATCACCTCACTACACTATCACCATATAATAAAAGGCATCAATCAACTAAGGTACACAACTCTAGATGGGTTACTTACTCGTTTCTTGGTTATTGCATATTCAGTAGAACTGGCTAACTGCTTGTCATCAACCTAAAAACACATTGCAAAGTAATTCTCATCAATCAAACAAACAATAAAAATAATTACATTAATTAAGACTTCATTCAACCTGTAACATCATCATTCAAGTAAAGTAATGCAGGTTCATGTGTCATCAACATTAAAGGTTATGTATAAATTTATACACACAGTTATTTAATATTTCATGTTGTTATTAACTTCTTATTTTGGGGTATGGGGATATTAGCCTGTAAAAGTCATCCCCAGCCCTTCCTGGTAAAAGTTAAATGACGTCCCTGCCTCAGAGGCATTGTAGCATTGTCTTTGACTTGAGCTTTTAGTCCTTACATCTAAACCGTAAAGCATATTCAACGGAGATTGCTCTTAACAACATAATTCATTCAAAGGATTCTGACAATGCATCTCTTCTCGTATTTCTTGATTTATGCACTGAATTTCATAATAAGTCAATCCCAGTGCATTTTTTTCTTAACTCCCATACATCATGGAGCTTCTGGTTCCTCTCCTCTCTGATTGTTCTCAACAAGTTGCCATAAACGCATCTCACTCTGAACCTGTTACCTGTTGTTCATGTGGCCCAATTCCTTATTGTAACCTATCTTTCACCAATTGTGCAAATTGCACAATATAATGGCCCAGCAATATGTTGATGATACTTGACTCCATGTGGGTTTCTCAGTAATAAATCGTAAGCTTAAACATGTCGAACTATACTCTTGTCATCTCATCACATTCGGTCCTGTTTTAGTGACCTTGCAATCAACCAAGTTAAGTCTGAGCCCTGAGGTAATTACATTTACATCAAACGAATCCATACATTTCTTCTCTTCACATTTTCCAGTTTACCTTAACAGAACCAAAATCTCGTTATAATCAGACAAAATTGAAACTATTGATGTCACCAACAACAATTTATTTGTAGCTCATTCACAATGACTTCACAGGTTTCTGTTTCCAGATCCTGTTTCTAGCTCATTAGGGTATTTCATCACATCAGCCGAACTCTAACTGAATACCTGGCTAAAACAGTTGCTTAGATACTAATTGCTTCTTCATTAGACTATGCGAATAGTTTTTTAATGGAAAATCCTACTTTAATCTAAATGCTCCAAGTTGAATGGTGCATATGTTATAGATTGCAGTCTTACCTTCCAAGGCCAAGAATTCTAATCTACCATAATAACTTAATTCACTGCTAACTTCATATTGCCCTTCTAGACTGCTGGGTTGCTCATATACTGGTTTATTGCTAGTGCTCATGTAGGTTTAGGACAATTAAATGTATTATTCCTTATCTACTTGAATAGTTAAATCACTGCAATTATTTAAACCACTAGCCAAGACTCACTCTTTTCTCACCTTGATTATAATTTTATTTTCTAAATGGTTTTGTCTCTTTGGGAATATCAGTCCAGTCATTCTTATTTCATATAAGATTGACTGACCTTTTGTAGATAATAATATGTGCATTCAAAAATAACCATAAATTAAATAAAAAGAATGATATTGCCATAGAATCAACGAATACAGTAATCACACAATCAAAGGATGTAAAGGTCACACAATCATAGTATATGTAGAACTTCAACAGTTACTTGCTAAATGCATAAATATAAGAGACAGACAGACAGATTTGACAGACATAGAGAAAGTAATGTGGTCTGGGAGATCAGGTCATCTAACCTAACAGAGAGAAATCAACTTAGAAATGATCAGATTAAACCGGGTTTCTGAAAATCATAACGATGATGACTGCACATGAACCCTTTCATGAGCATTGACCTGAGGCGCCATACAAGTGTCTCTCTACAACTCATCCGATCAACAGCATCCGATGCCATATAATAGATGACAACCAGAACAACTGACACAACTGAAGAATGAAATTGCCACACAATCAAAGGATGCACAGCCTGCACAGGTCACACAAACCAAAGGATGCACAGGTCACACAAACCAAAGGATGCACAGGTCACACAAACCAAAAGATGCACAGGTCACACAAACCAAAGGATGCACAGGTCACACTATCAAAGGATGCCCAGGTCACACAAACCAAAGGATGCACAGGTCACACAAACCAAAGGATGCACAGGTCACACAAATCAAAGGATTCACACGTCACACAAACCAAAGGATGCACAGGTCACACTATCAAAGGATGCACATGTCACACAAACCAAAGGATGCACAGGTCACACAAACCAAAGGATGCACAGGTCACACTATCAAAGGATGCACAGGTCACACTACCAAAGAAATGAAAGGATGTGGCAGAGGATATAGAGGTAACACAACTCTAGGATGTAGAGGACACACAATCAAAGTTGTAGAAGCCACACTATCAAAGAGTGTAAAGGTCACACAAAGGCCCCTCAAGCAGAGGACTGAGGTCACTTGATCAAGAGTTGTAGTGGTCCCAAAATCTGAGGAGAACACTAGATGTGGGGCCAGACACTTGAAGAAAGTAAAGGATGCTAAGAGAGTGTCAGACTTTAAAGAGATCGTCATTTGTAGCAAGTGATGTTCACACTGGCTGAAACATCGAATTGAATACATCAACGGACAGTCATTTCACTGGAACTGGTTATGTATGCATATCATGCCTCTTCTTTCCAGATCAACAAAAGCCCAGTCCTTTTGCATTTGGTCCGTTTGCATTTGGTCAGGTTACAAAATAAATTGCCAATTATGATACAGAGACAATGACATAATTGGCGCAAAATGATGCATACTATTATGAGCTCAGGACTCGGATCTACTTTTACCAAACACAACAGAATGTAAATAAGAACTTAATGAACAGCACATTCGTGATTATTATCTATCTTCGTCACATGCTTATTTCCAGTAAGCCATAAAGAAATATAGTAATTCAATACAAATTACTCCTAAAATTAGAACTCATGATTACAAAAATTCCATTGCTCTTCTTTTATCTAAGTTTCATTGTGTCTAAATTTAGGCAAGAAGGAGGCCAACAATCGAGTCATATGAAATAAATCATTACACGACTCGCCTACGAACAATAGTCCTCAAGATAATAATAACATATTTGTTTGTCGTTGTATTTATAAGCATGTAATGTTGTAGAGCTTCATACATTTCTCTTCTATAATATTGTTGATTATCAGTCATCTTCAAATGAAATCATTTTTGCTACTGTGTGATTATAGACAGTTGCATCATGTTAAAATAATATTATTATTACTATGATTATCTAAGCTAAATAGGAAAAAAAATTATTTTGGTCCCAAGAAAGGCTCATGAATGGAATGGTTTGGTATTTGACTTTTTTTTTACAAAACGTTCTTATGCAAATTTCTAGGTGGACCTGACTATTTCCAGCACAAAATAAATTTTAAATTTAGATATTTGGACAACCTTAGTTTAGAATTGCACAATTTTCTAACATTCAATATAATAGCAACCACCAATTGCACTTGCTTCATATGAAGGCATTGTTAATTTTAATATGCAAATCAGGCACTCTGATTATATAACAATGATTTCACTAGCAGTGCTCGCCAAATGGAACACATGCGATCGAGGAGAATTTCAGAGCCGAGAGGCGAGAGCACATCTGCTGAGCTCAAACGCTATCCCATGTAAAGCTGGCCTGTAAGGCTAGTTATGGTATATGGGTGACAAAAGATAATGAAGACGATAGAATGTTATCAGTATTATTGATATTGATTTCATCATAATTATCAGAAAGGAGGAGAGACAGATGAACAAAATTATATGGGTTGGCAAGAGAAACAAGGACGACTTTTCCTTGCTTTATAATAATAATGCAAACTTGACAAAGGCACAAACAAATACTGTAATCTACAGAAAGTGCAACTGAAGTCTTTAGTCACTCTTTACCTAGAAGCTAATTTGCCTACAGTAGCTACAGGTTAACAATCATTCAAACACAAACTCTATCCTACCTGAACCATTCCAGACTGAAAACCACAATTTTAATAGAATCTTACGAATTCATTTTTACCGTCGAGCAATGGCACATGATACGATCTCCACTTTACATGAAAGTGCCCTTAAAAGCACCAAGTGCATGTCCACATACATGCATATATACACTCTTTCTACATGAATCAGGAACAAGAGTGAAACAGAAACCCAATTGTTACAAGAAAACCACTCGGAAACTGTAGAAGGTTTCATCGATATTACTTCAAACAGACTTCACACAAAGGAAGCAACATGAGGACAAGATAAAATAAGCAGAAGTACAAGAAGAGTAAAGAACGAGGTAAAGCAGGAGGCGTACAGTAAACGGCAAACTGTCTGAATTCCACTCTACACGTATACATACAAATCTGCCAATACACACTAGGGCTGTAGTGAATATTCGCTGAATAGTGGGCCAAATAGCTATTCGGTATTTGGCTGAATAGTGGCGGTCGGATCGAATATGAATAGTGGTCACGTGACATCAGTTTCTGCACCAGCGGTGGCTGCTATATCGAGTGGGCTTTGGGTAACTCTCTTGGCCTACTGCCTGGACCACGGTATGATTGCAGTATCAGCCGTCTCATTTCTAAGTTTTTTAAATTAGTTCCATTCCTATTTTACACAGACTGGCAGATGGATGCATAAATTACATGTAGTTAATGCTGTACTTTTAGTTTATGCATTCAACTTACTGCACTGAAACTTTTGTTCACATTTTAAATTTGTGGGTAGACCTATTTTGTACACTATTCGTATTCAGCCGAATAGTTGGTCCAATTATTTGTATTCGGCTGAATAGTGAAAATCGCCTATTCGGTACAGCCCTACACACACACACACACAACCACAGAGGAGGATACGAAGTGTCACAAACAGACAGGGGCACAGCATACATGTAAAGTATGCTGTTGTAATTGAGTATGCACATGCCATTGCCTAAGAACGAACATGACCTACAGATGTTTATATATCGTGAATAGATTCAGGACATACATAAACTTTTTCTGCTTAATATTGAAAGTAGTTTCTTCCTAGGCCTACTTTGAGTGACTTGCATCAGCATACATGTTTTTCAGGCAAACAAGTCAGGTCAGCCAATCCGATGAGTGACAGATATCACGTAACCGAGCGTATCTGGATGAATCATGACAACCTGTCACACTACGACCTATGGCTCACTGCAGGACATGTATGCATCACACACATCTTGAGCTATATGTCTACACCATTAGCTACACAATGCGATTAGACATGTAATAAAATGTACCTTGCCTGGTATGAGAATAGAGCTGCTCATAAAGTTTGCCAGTTTGCCATCAAGTTGCCAGATATATGGCTAACCTAGTGAGGACATAGAAAGCTGGAAAGGAGGCCGCATAGAATATTTGATTCTGGACTCTGAAGTCAGAGGGTCTCATAAGAAACCAAGAAACAAAGATCAAAGTCACATTGAAAAGCTGTACGAAATCAAATGAGTCTTTTTTTTATTGTAATGTTGCAATGTATTTATTTAAGCAATCAACTGTACTTTCTGATCATGCACAGTATTTGTTACCAATAACTTATGCAGAGAAAATCTCACAAGAAACATTCTTCATATTGTACTTGTGAAAGAATCAACATGTGTGTGTAAAGTCGTTAAAACTGCCATGAAATAATAGCCAATAGCCCAATACAACCAATTCACAAAAGGCAGGACATTTTCCACATATTTAGCTTTGCCTCTTGAACACAGGACATAAGGCCAAAAAGCAGGACATGTCCTCCTTTTATCACACATCTGGCAACCCTTTTCATAACCAGATCGCTGATGATGATGATACTCACAGCCAGATTGCTATAAACAAGAAAAATCTTCAAATCTCCAAAAACATATTTCAGTTTTGGTGCTAATTTTTTTGGTGATAAGATTTAAATGAGAATCTGCAACTGACAAGCATACTGTGGTGTGCAAAAGTACAAAATGTGGAATATCTTCATCGTCAATTTTCAAGGCTGTTATCTCTATTCAGTCTTACAGCTTTTACAGTTTATTAACTACAGCAGTACAGAGAATGCATTTAGCTTTGAAAGTCAACATCTGCAAATGGATGACTTTTAGTTTCATGTTGGTTATTGTATGAATACAATGTCATGTACATTAAGCTAGAAATGATGGATTGTGAGTCAAAGTTCATTCAAGATTAGCCAATACCTGCTTGCTAAGCTGGCCAATCAAGAGGCTTCTTTTGTCAACCAATCATGGAAGAGACAACTCACATAGGAAAGGCAATATATAAATATGGGGTTTTGGACAAGAACATCAGTCTGCAAAGAAAATGATTGGTCCTTGACAAAGGAGCAGCAAGTTAATTTATCCATGATGCAACAAGATCAAGAGAAGAGTCGGCTGAAGTATGAGTGTGGTCCTTACGATCCTCATCCAAGAATATGGAGATCAGAGGTTGACAAAGTATGACATAGTCAACCAAAGAAACAAAGTTACACAATCCTCATGGCAACCAAACAATAAAAAACATTTATCTTATCAATCAATCATTCGATCCCTTTAGGGACCACTACACACCATTTATGCTTCAAGATTATTGTCATTATATTAATTCTATTTTTGCAGAAGTGTCTCAATGTTGTAAGCTACTAGTTCAGGGAATCTTTATCAAACAATATTAAATAACTTTGGGATATTAATAATGTGTATTAGAATTAATAAGGGGCCGTCCATAAAGTACGTACGCTCAGAGGGGGGAGTGGGGGGTCCAGGAAAAGCGTATGTTTGCGTATGGGGGGGGGAGGGGGATCGCTCAAAAGAAGTACGTACCCAGAGATAAAAAATTATGATGTGAAATACGTCGTATCTGTTGTCCTGTCAAATTATTACCAACATTCTCTTTTATAATGTTAACAAAATTTCTTACATTTTATTTTGAACTAATATATGATCTAGTAGCATAAAATGAACAAAGTTTTATACAGTAAATTAATAAATTTAATGATAATGTGCATAATACACATTAGCATTAGCACACGTATTAAAAATTAAGCACATTAACTACTCAAATAAACATTTAATTTTTTGGCTTTAAAAACAGAATATTTAATTAATTAAAACTGTTGTAAAACTTTTAAGTCAGTCACAAGAATTTCTATGTGTGAGTTTTTCAATCTGACTCAAATGCCGACTTGAGCCAGTCAAACAAATTTTGAATGACAGGTATATCCTCAGAAACCGCGTCCTTTTCAGTTGTAATCGTTGCACTTGGTACATCATAGTGTTCATTCACAGTTGTCATTTTCACCAGTGTTTTCAATTGGAACAGATTTCTTTGGATAATCAACAGAACCAAGATGCACTGTTTTGTGGCGTTGCATGCTTGCCTGTGATGCATGATAAATTCCGCAAACATTGCAGGTTCGCTTTTGGATCTCTGCATTTGAAATGGACGGACAATACAAGTCGAAGGATGCATCCGCTGAAATCTTTGTCGATACATATCCTAAACGCTGTGCAAGTGAAGAGAAGTATGGTTTTGGAATGCTGCGTGGGGGTGGTGGTTTGAAAAGCGTACGTACTTTCGGGGGGGGGGGGTGTCAAACGTACACCTTGCAACATAGGGAGGGGGGGTCCAAAAAGTCAAGTTTTCGGCGTACGTACTTTATGGACGGCCCCTAAGGGACCAAGTATTAAACCTTGTGGCACTCCAAATTTAATAACTTTACATCTGGATATTGTCTCATTGCATTTGACCTATTGCTTCGAGTTGGTTATGTAATCTTTGAACCGTGAAAGTGAAATTACCCATACCACATAATTCTGAAGTTTATTTTAAGAGTGGATGGTTGACAGTGTCGAAGGCCATAGCTAGGGCCAGAAAGATACCCTATGGAGAATCAAATTTTATGTGCATATATTTACCGGTACACTGCTTCCTTTTAATACAAAACAACGAATTGAAGAATAGCACAAATTTGCAAATAATTCCAAACTTTTGCAAACCTTTGAAAAACTGAAACAAATTTGCTTAAATTTAATTGTTTAATAAATTCATTCTTTAGTTCAAATTCCACAAGTGGTTCAAACCTTAAAATCTGAATATACCAGGTTTCCAATGTGCTAAGACGAAACAAAAATGATGTACACTTGAAACAATCTCACCGAAATCTATAAAACAGACCTAAAAATGGGAAGTGTCTCATAACTTTACTACTTAAGGTGTCAGCACTTTGTGTGATATAATGTAATTAATTAAATAATTATATTTGCTTACAGGTGAGGCAAGCAAACTGGTTCACCAGTGCAGAGGGGAAATCAATGAAGAAGGAACCATCTTGAGCCATTTTCACAATTGAAATAAAGAAGCATTGTGTAGTCATTTTACATACACAAAGATCAAACAGCATGCCAAACTCATTTAGGGAAATCAATCAGGTGGCCAAATATTCCCATCTATTAGATTCAGTCACCAATCTTTGATGCCCAGTTTTTTCCCCATTACATGGCTTAGCAAAGCAAGCCAATACACATGTCAATATTTCATCCAGCTTGCTTGAAGCAATCACTATTGAGAAATGACAGCCTGACCACCACTTGGTGCTGAAATCCGAAATGTGAACAGACCCAGTATTGCCATAGTCCATAGACACAGAAAAGGCGAAGCATTTCATGTGCTGCATAATAAAAATCATAAATTTAGGATCTCTTGAATCTAGACAGAGTGACCGACAGATATACAGACGCACTATATCAAGAGGTGAACGTACCATGAAACAAAACTAAGGTTCTGGGTAACAGCCACCAAGAGTGACTAGATTTATAAGAGTGGCTCCCACTGTACTTGTGTTGATGATGATGATTTAAGTTTATTTTACGACTCATCCATAACAAGGATGATATGCGTACTGTACCTGTGTGTCTACCGTCTATACCAATTAGTTTAAGGTTCAGGGCCCCAATAAATGTAGGTCCGCCTAAGCTCATGTCCAATAGGATCTTCCGTTGATTTTCCTATCCAATGGATCTATCATTCCTCAATGTGAAATACCTTACCTGAGTGTTGGGCGTTGTTTGACCATTGCTTGTTTTTGACTGGACTTCATTCGCCTTTCGTAAATGGCCAATATAGTAATCATTCAGCATTTTTATTGCCGCCTGGGAGTGGCGGTGTGGCATTCCTGACATGAGCTTCGTCACGTCCTCCCCGGCGTGTTCCACAAGGATCTTCCATCCACCTGGATGGCGCCTTACGAAAGGCGTAACATTGTACACCTTACGGTCGTAAACGACCCACAGATCGGCCTCTGTGTTGTGCTTGGCAACATCGCGCATTGTATAACATTTGGTCTCCATATCCAACGACTACGTAAACTAAACCGCCGTCATTCACTGATCCGACTGAATCCAATCAACTGAAGGTCTCTAGCACGAAATCCACCTACTACATAAGCAATCATCGACTAGGCGACTCTCATCGGCCAATACTCACCTGTTCCGATTTTACCAAGGTGAGCGCGGGCCTTTACCTTAGTCTTTAATTAGCGCACACGTAGGCCTGATGTATCGGCGTCATCGCGGTGATCGCACATCCAAGCACGGGCTTAGAATTAGGCTCACCTTATCGCAACGCATAATTCACTCATAAATTTAATAAAATTATATTAAAGCATAACTTCTAGATAAATGCACATTTACTTGTGAACGACTACTGTACAAGCAATCCAAAAGGCAGGCTATAATGTTCGGAAGTTTGAATTTAATTGAAATTGATTCTAAATTGAACAGGTATAAAGGGAGATTTAGGGGTTGAGGCTCAACCTCCCTCTCCTCCTTTTCGCTCTCTACCTCCCGTTCCTCCATTTTACCCTCAACATTCTTTTCCTCCATTTTGCCACACTCTTCGTTTCCTCCACTTTGTCCTCAACCTCCCTTAAAATTAATTTCCTCTATTTTGCCTTCAATCTCCATTTACCCTCAGCCTCCCTTTCCTCCAATTTGCCCGCAATCTCCATTTTCTTCTAGTTTGCCCTCAACCTCTCTTTCCTTCATTTTGCCCTGAAAAATGCCTGCCCTAATCTAACAATGTTCCTTTCGTCTTCTGAAATGATTAATACCTGTGCCCTCAAGTTGCTTATAGGGTTCAGATAATGTCTTTAAAATTCTGCCGACAATTAGACTTAGTTTGAGTGAGGCTAATTTGTCTCAAATAATTTTTATAGTTTAACATACTGACAACATTTATTGATCCCAAATGCACCATGCATATAAAAATCATATGCCGCATAGTGTATTTCTGTGCATTGTCTAGGAAGTAAGGAAGACCACAGGCCTTGCTTACGATAATTTATCTCAACTTCACGATTGCTGGTTTGTCAGATGAAAAGAAAAGAGGCCATCAATTAATATTACTTAACTAACTAATAACATTTAGAAACAACGTACATGTAAGCAATGCAGTGAAACACTATTTTAATGAATAAAGCATGAATGGCTAGTCTTTCAACAGTCCTTCAAGTAGCTACTACTCAACAGCTTCTTAAATTGGAAGTAGACCTACGTGGGTGTATTTCGAATACTTATTGGCACTGTATTTAAAATTTGCATGAAACATAGCTTGTTACTGAACCAGTTTAGAAGTCTTGGTGTTTGTTATTCTAAAGTATAAAGCTGAAGTAAGTGTGTAAATAAAGTCTGTCTAACTGGCAATTTCACAAACGTTGTGTGGATGCATGTAACTGCCATAACTTCAGATATTTTAGTGAAAGTAGCTAGTTAGCACTAGCTAGTAGTTACAGAAAATGAAATATTATTTTAAAGTAATACTCGTGGTTGTTGTGTGCTTATCTTTATGATTGAACATAGAGAAGCACGTACTGTTGCACAGTATTAATCTTGGCCTGTTGCCCATGTACCTTTTACTAGAAGTCGGTGCCTGTGTGTTGAAATCTTTCTCGAACATAAGAAATAACTTTTGTTGTCTTAAATTATCTTAGTAGTAAGAGAATTTAAATAAATTATTTATTTAAATTTTAAAAAATTTTGGGGAAATCTGTAATAAATATTGTAATAATTTGTTTCAATTTAATTAAATATCAATGGCCTGGTGCCTACATATTCATTTTAGGCTACATCTAAATTTTGAAATAATCTAATCAATATCTCTATATATCCAAGCACAATAAATTCATATTTTATATGTATACGGTAATTACGGTAATATGTGGCTAGCATTTAGCTTGATCACTGATTTAGATGTGCTGCATAATTGCGGTTAAGAGTTGACAAGAGAATTAAAAATAAAAAATGTTGCAAAAAAATGTAGTCAAAATTTGATTTTTATTGCAATTTTCTGCTAGAGCATGAGAGTCAATTGACAAGTGTTGCAAAGGTAGAATTTCAGAGAGACATGCACTACATGCTCTGTTGATGTTGGGACAATGCAGTCCACTCTTCATCCATTTGTTGTATATTATCGCAAGACTGTACCGAGCTATAATTGCGCCCTGTGCCTAGCTATTTGCGCTCTGTGTGTAGCATCAATTTGACGCCCCCACATTTGAAAATAGTGCATTTTATGCAATATTAAGTTATTTCATCCAGCAATTTGCGCCCTTTCCACATTTGCCCCCTTGGTACGGCCCTGTATAATCGAAACATTGAAGAGGGTATGAATTGTTTATGTTTAGTTAAATTGCAGCTTTAATAAGAATCAACTAGGTATGTTTCATGTATATTAAAAAAGAGTAATCACATTGGTTTTGTAGTTTTGATAAAGATATAATTATTAGGATAACAAGTCTGTCAAATACTACCATTATTGACACACTTTAAATGCCTTTAAAAAACTGCCATCAGGACTTTGAAATACTTATCAATTGATCCATGCTCTCTCAGAAAATGTAAAACAAAATTATATTTTTATGATGCTTTTGGGGAATTTCACTGTGACCCTTTATCAGTTTTGGTCAACTTTAACAGCAACTATCCAGCATAATTATGTGAATGAGTGATAAAGTAAAATTTTGTCAAGTAATAGCTCCACAGACAAAATATGAATGCATTGTGCCCATTTGTCCCAGATGCAGTAGCCTCAACAACATAACCCTATACCACATTGGCGCTGCAAGATCAAGAGGATATCCTAATCTATACCTTAATACTTCATTGGATTGCAGTTCAGATGACTTTCATGGGATGTGGCCTAATTAGGTATTTTTTGGCACAGATGTTCATCATGTTGGACAACTCTTTTCTGTTTTCAAAGGCGACAGGTGTTCATACAGACATTTGAGGACACAGGTCCTTAAGCAAACTGATGATGCCAATTATCACAACGAATAGTCATACATTAATTATAATATCAAACGAAAAAATCTGGAAGAAAATAAAAAAATTTCTTTCCAGAATGAACATGAAATGCTTTCACTATCACTGCAAAGAGTGACAACCATATAGTGCAGTGCTATCCAACACTCGGGGATGCAGCCCGAGCGCTGACATTAGGTGGCCTACCCAGAGTTTACAAAATATTATTAATTTGTGTATAAATGAAGCAAATTAGCCAATAACTGGTCTACAATGCATAGCTATTAGGTTATCATTGATATTGTGAACACAAAATTCAGTTCCTGTGATGCATTAAACTTATCTAAAGTTTTGAAGTGTACAGTTCTCAATGTCAGTGAGGGCCAACAAAAAAAAACATGCTAATATACTGTAACTATATCATATGACAACTACTGCGGCACTGCCATCTATCAAATGATGCTGAGAAAGTTAATACTCGCAGCTCACGTCTTCTTGATGAAGACGTGAGTGACAAGTAATTCAAATATCAAAATAAATATACCCTGTTAAATTAGTGAAACCAGAGACAGATTTCTAGGACATCAGCAGGCAAATGCTTTGTAATAATAATGCTTATATGATAGCCATTCATAAAATATAGTCATGTATAAAAATCTTGGAAATGAGTAGCAAATCAAGGAAAGTGAAATAATTTAAGTTACTGAGTTGAACCACATGTTCAGTCCCTTTATTATGTTGTGGGAACTGGATTTTGTTTTTAAATTGTCAAATGATAAGCCGGTGTCCTTGATATGCCAAACTCAATCTCTGTTTTAGAAAAGGTAAATCTACAGAGGCACCAAATGCGAATGAATGAAGATTTTGACAAACATTATGTATGAAGTACGAAGGTAAGAAAAGACAAGTTGTTTCCCTGAAACAGAATCTGAATAGCCAGCAAAGTATTATTTCTACGATTGTAGAGACATCTGTAAATATCAGTGAGTTTGGGCAAAAAAACAGATAAAAAACACATCACTCAGATGGTGGAACAGTAAAACTAAGTTTCCAAGAAAGTGCAAACATTGCATTGAAGCAGAACTCGGCCAAATATTTCACTAAAAAGGTGTAAGAACGTTCATTTTTGTTGATATACGTTTTGGAGCCAACTATTATAAAGCATGCCATATATAGGCATACATACATGCAATTATCCAGTATGATTATAAATGTTAATATGCAATCAATTATTTTAAAACATTTAGTTGCTACTTTAGAGTTTACTGTTGTGGCCCTCAGCTTCAAGAATATTTTCTTCAGTGACCCGCAGTGTCAGAAAGTAAGACAGCACTTAAATAGAGCATATTATGCATATATGGTGCTCATAAATTTCGTACGTGGCTGTTGCAACCAATGTGAATGGCTGAGGAGATTTACACAACACAACAACAACTATTAAAAATGTATCCATCATGAAATTTCGTGGTTGTCAATGTTTTCTGAAACTTCAGAGTGCAGCATAAATCTATCAACCTATTATTCTGGAATAGGTTAATTAGCAGTACTAGTTTCTTGTACTTTATTTATTCCATCAGCACTTGAAACCATTCAGTGCGATGCAGTTTGAATCCTTGAAGAGTGCTTTGTACATATATATGACTAAAATAAATAACGATTTTGATTTCATTTTGCACAGTGGTAAAACTGCAAGATATAATGAATGTGTGGATCTCCCAACCTAAGACTGACTAACACAGTTAAACTGATAGCAACTGTTAATGAAAGATGAGGCTCAGCACTGTCACCGGGCATCATTAGCATCAGAGTCAGAACAACAGCTGCAGCTGCTGGAGTCACTACGTGCTACTGTCCGTTGGCATAAGATAGTCATGCATGGCATATTTCCAAGTCCATATTCTGGCAATTCTGTCAAATTGTGTTCGATTCTGCTGGTAGAGTCGACCAACTGCAGGCTCCATACAGACATAGAAATATGGATCAGTCAGCAAAGACTGAATGCTTATTAGAACTTTGGATATCGTCAAAGCCAGACTCCAGTTGTGATGTATCGAGTCAAGCCCAACGTCTCCATGACGACTTATGTTTGGATGAAAAATCTTGGTTATGAATCGAACGACTGGAGGTCTCATTGGATAACTGCAAACAAAATACAGAATTGAGATCAGCAATAGAACATAAGGTAAGAAATCGCATACTGCTCTTAGGTGTTGATTGTTATCTTGGTGAATGACGCATGAATCATATAAATTCTTAAAGAACTGCCAGATCAATCTAAAGCTTTATAAACCATAAAAATAATTAATTATTCAATTCTTGACAAAAGTAGGTCACCTCGCACACCTAAAATCAGACAAACTGCCTGTTGCATAAGTCACGCATAACTAGGATATGAAGTGCCCTGGAAATGTTTAATGAAAAAGTACTGGACATAAAGTCTAAAATCATATAACAGTGCAAATTTATTAACATGAATTGTAGAGGACTAGCTAGCACGAACAATTACTTTAAACCAATTTATTCACGTAAATTGAATTTTTATCAACTGTTTCCTCAATTCCAATTTAAAAAATATTTATTACTAGATGGTTCCCTGTCCCAAGACGGTTAAAATAAAAATTCTACCACTTCTCTTCCTCCACCTCCTATTCTTCCTTCACTTCGTCCACTCACTACACATCCTCCTCAACCTCTATCCCTTCTCTGTCTCCACTTCTTCATCCACATTTAAATGAGCCAAAAGTAAATTCTATATATTATCACTTTCATAATAGCAGCACCACCTGCCAAACTGAAATCAAGTGCAAGAAAATAGTTGACTTCAGGACTAATTGACATTTCTGTTCATTAATATTATTACCATCAAACACAATTGTTGGTAGGCATGTGATCAGAACATGCAAAATTCATTTAATTCTTTCCAATGCAACATTGGCAAAAGATCATAAAAGATAAACATAAAAAAATTAAGATTTTACTTGAAACTGATATTGTATGTTAACACTTCGAAGTTATGTGTTTCTCCACTGAATCTATGACTTTAGAAAATGGGATTATTTCATGATGAAAATCTCACCTATGAGGAATCTGCAGATAGAGAAAGAAAATTCCTCCTTCATAAGGACTTCCCTGTGGCCCAGTGATCGAGGCCTGCCAATGGCAGCAGTGCCGATCAAGAGGAGTGGCCTGGATTCCTTCAAGTGGATCAGCACGTAATGTCTTAAGTTCACTACGCAGACGTCTGTGCCTCCACGAACTCTCTTCTGCTGGAGGAGTACTCTGGGATTGAAGGACCACAACATCCAAATAAAGAACTCTAAACACAACTTGGAAATTCATGACTAATATCTGTTCATTCTGCTTAGTACTTATCAGGTATATCACTTTGTACTTGGCTCAAGGCTACTATTTCCAAACTGCTTATCCAAAGTAGGCTTCCTCACTGTCTTAGCATAGATGATCGGATGGATCTGATTACACCTTGGTCTTGGCTCACCATCTGCTTATGTCATATGCACTAGACAGCAGAGTGATATTAGTCACAAATTAATTATCTCTGATGCAAACTCCTTTCACTTGGTAATGCATTTAGACGCAAGTTATTTGCAACATAGAGCATAAATTGAGGTGATGACGCATGCTGGCGAGTCTGCAACAGCAAAACCTACTTTGATGCAACCAACGGAGGTTAAGTGCAGCAGAGAAAAGCATGATCCATAAGAGTACATACCTGCAACATCATACTCTCCAAGCAATAAATGCAAGTCGAACTCTTCAACCTACAACATATTGAAACCTGTAACTTATAACACATCATCAGCTCTCCTCTGTTGGAACAATTGTGAAGTCTGTCAGTCATTGTGCTTAAAACTCCACTTCCACGAACAATGGCACATAAAAAGTAACAATAAAGTGTGAAGCAGTCAATGGGAATTAGAGGGTTGTATCCATACCATGAACACAACAATTGACACCTGTCCATTCCTAGATATTACTTATGGGTGTAAGAGCCAGCAGCCGGTGGCATGAAATACAAGCAAGCAGCTGAGATCATCTTCATCCATAGCTGAACTGAGGTTCAAGTCAACAGACTCACCAGTACTCACAGTACCTCTTTACTGTGGTTAGGCAAAGGAAGCAATTACCCTAATTTGTCTTAGTTAATTGCACTGCTGAATATGGTCTGGTCCCTTCATCATGTATATAGGGCTATTAATTTTGTAGCTATGGAAAGTTCAGACACTTGAAACAAGTCATACCTCAATCAAATTTTTACCACTAAGAAACGTGCCTAAGATTTATGTAGTTAATTATTGCCATTTTGTTACACTTAAAACAACGAGAATGTACTAAGTGACTGGGATACCACTTGAGCTTGTCGTTAAGGTGTTGAAGGTACATTAGTTGATGTTCCCATCAAAAATGTGTACACCTAAGGTGTGACAGTGTGACAATTTACACCAATGATGAAGTGATGGTTAGTAGAACAAGTGCAGACTGAATTCAAGTACCAAAACCATACTTTACTAAAATTTGTACACCTCCAGTAGTGATTAATGACAAACATGCAACTAACTGTAAGCACATTCAGCACATGTTAGCATGCAATTTCAAAATAAAAAATTTTAAAAACCATCACTTCCAAACTTTTTGAACAAAGCACAGTTGCATGTATGATCAGTTAGCATCCTTAAATGGACATGGTCACGGGTGGTTAAAATTGCATCAGAAGCAAGAATCAATTCGTGGGGAGAAGAAGTCAATGGGTTTATCTAATCATCCCTTTTGTTTTGGAGAAAGTATTCAGCGATGGAAGCATATGTTATAAACATGAAGAGCAGAATACAAAGTGTTAATAGACCAGTAATAATATTTATTAGCAACAGTAACATCACAAGTAGCAATTAATTAAGTAGTTTTACAAGTTTTATATGTCAGCTTAAAGGAGTATAGCGAACCCAAACTGCGAATGTTAGAGTCAATAGTATTCCACAGTCTATTTCATAGTTAAAGTATTTACTCTAAGATAATGTGATGGGTAGTTGGACTCCACTCAGAATAATTAATGAGTATTGACACCTCTAGTTGGATTATTTTAAAACTGAAAATGCAATTCAGGATATGCTCTAAATCTAGTCAAAGGCAAACACTATCCTACATTCTGGACATACATGTACAAATATTTTTCTAGTTACAAAACAAATTTTATCAAGTACTAAAACTAGAATGAAAACAATCAGACCATAACATGTGTTGATTCTCACTTACAGTTTTGTATAGACAGTTTTCCAGCAGCGAACGCGGTACTGCGGCTGAAACAGAGGCCATCGCAGACTAATGAATTTGTTCCACTTGTCCTGCGAGAGTTCTCCATCAAGTATTTGGCACCATCTCAAACAGACGTTACTGGCAGTCCAGAGAGAGATGTCATCCAGATAGCCAAAGAGACCAAGCAAGACTAAAAGGCACAAAATGACAAAGCTCTAAATCATTCTGCTCAATCATTCCCTCTGTGGTTCATACTATTATTATTATTAATTTTATGTAATGTGCACAAGAATGAATAACGAAAAATAACAGACTAATCAAGCAGGTCATGTTTGGCATGATTAACGGCACCAGTAGAAAAGGTAGACCAAACAGAGAATGACTTGATGATGTCAGAGACTGTGCGGATGGGATATACACACACTAAGCCAGATGGCGCTGGACAGAGATGACTGGAAAAGAACACAAGGTCACACCGAAATAGTAAACAAAAATGCAAATCTGAATCACAGACAGTCAGCTGACAGGTGAAGATGCACTTAGATTTTGAAATCCTTGACAGCCAAGGAGAAACAATGAATTTTGAGTTGCTTTTTGAAGGAAGCAAATTTCAGCTACGAAGAGAGTGGCAGTCGATTCCATTCCCGGGGGAGCAGAGGCATGAAATGCATGAGATGCTCGACTGTTCTGCATTGTTGCTCAGCTGCAAGACCCGTGTTTGATGATCACAGGCAACAAGGAAGGATGCAAGGAGATAGTAGTGTATGAATAATATTATGTAGGTGTACTCTCAGTGCTGGTGCTGAGAGCCAATGGCCATGTGAGTCAAACAGGCCAAATAGATTTTATTCTGAATTCAATATGAAGTCAATGCAGCTGATAGAACAGACAAAGGAGCATGCTCATATTGGGACACGCAGCTCAATGCAATCGAAGGAGTTTTGGACCCACATAGAGTGAATTAGCATAATCAAGGCAAGAGGAAACACGCAAACAGGCCACGATTTGTGAGATATTCTAAATCAAAGCCGACCTGATGGTACACATTGCCTTGTGACATTAAAGAATCACGATTTACAAAGGTTTGTGTTCATATTGTTCAACTTGAACACTGCATTTTCTAATAAGATACCCATTCCATTAAATGCTGTTGAAGAAAAGCTCACATAACTGAACACCTCCAGTCTGCTGCTGCATAGGTTAAGTTACAGGGTCTGATATATCAGACAAAAGGATTCCAACAAAATGGGAATCACTCACAGGAAAGTCCACTACAGGTCTGCTTAATGGACCTCAAGGCAGTGGTGTAGCGACGGGGGGGCTAGGGGGGCAAACCGCCCCAGGCGGCACATGTCCAAGGGGCGGCATTTTCGGAAAAAAAAAATAAAAAATTATTTTGTTATAACTTGCACTCTTCAAGATTCTTGCTGCTCTTGTCTAAACCTAAAGCTTCTTTGCTATTTCTCGACTTAAAACTAACCTGTACGATATACCGAAGGACCATCGAATGGTGCCTAGTGTCAATAGACACGCTGCAAAATGGCAATGCCGCCTCTGTCTATATTGCCATGACTTTTGCACCTATCAAATAAAATAAATTTTGCAATAATAACAATAATGCACAAAATGGCCCCAGGCGCCACTTGTCATAGAGGCAACATTTTTGGCAAAAAATAAATAAAAAATTCTTGTTGTATAAATTGCACTCTTCAAGATTCTTGCTTCTCTTGTCTAAACCAGGCACCATGCTTTCTTACATCTTCTTGACTTAAAACTAACTTACAATAGGCCTATACGGTAGGACTATCGAATGGCACCTAGTGTAAATAGATACGTTGCAAAATGGCAATGCCGCCCCTGTCTATCTTGCCATGACTTTTGCACCTATCAAATTAAATAAATTTTGCAATTATAATAATGCACAAATTCTTAGATTGATGAAAAATCATTCTTTCCTAAGTAAAAAGTTGGATTAATTAAGGACAATCTCTGCTTAAATATAAATTTGATTTATGAAAAAACTTGAAAAATGTGTCATGTATTGATGCAAATAAAGTTTTCTGAAACAAAAGTTTGAGCAATAAAAGACGTTTTTGCCTACTCTGAGTGATGAAAAAATTAATGCAAAATTGGATTCACAATCGAAATCTAACTTATATAGAAGTTGGATTTATCAAAAAATCTTTCTTAATTAGAATCTGGGTTGATGAAAGGGCTATTGCCTAGACAGAATTTGGACTTTCAAAACTAAAACTAATTAAAATAAACTAATTGAAATCTACTTAAGACCCACAATTAGAGAATCACTACATTCCAATTTAGCAATTCTTTCAGTTGAACGCTCTTTGACAGGCACAATTAACTTTGACAAGGTTATTAGTAATTTTGCTGCAGGGAAAACAAGAAAAGTACATTTTTAAACTGTAACAGTTGACAGGTATAATGAAAGTATGAGACCGTACCGTATCCGTATGATAAGTTCATTCGTTCATTCATTCATTACGAAATTTATATAGCGCCCCTTCAAGGTTACTACTCATGAGCGCTCCAATTAGTCAAGTTATCAGTTACTAATCTATTTTAAGTACCATACTTACTATGGTCTCACTATGATTAAATTATTGTTTAGGCCTAGGACTTTCTTTCAATACATATAGAGAAAGAATAGGCCCTATGATTTGTATTGTTTAATTTTAATTTTATGGGGACTTTTTATAATTTTCGATCTAGCCTACAAGACGTTTAGTAACTTTATTGTGAGGCTTCCTTTATTTGTTTGTTTTATAACTGGTTAATTTCTTAAGTAATACAATCTTATTTTATATTCATATTTTTATATCTAATGATAATGCATTTTAATTAGTCAAAGGACATATAGCTTTAATGTTGATAGTGCAAACTGATGCTGTTACTAACTGTAGGCCCTACAATGATTTTAATACTGAATAGAATAATCGTAATGTATATAAAAGCTTAATGAAAGTACTCAAAACAGGCCTATCTCCTTGTGCATATAGGCCTATATATGCAAGAACGAAGTGATGGAAAAATAGGCAGGGGCGGCATTTTGTACCTTCGCCCCAGGGGGCGCTTTGCCTCGCTACGCCACTGCCTCAAGGAAATATGTTAGTAATATTACAACAAATTAAAACAGGGCATCACAAATTCAGTTTTAGTACAAACAACTGCTAAGAATGAGTTCACTGTGCAGACTAGGCTCTACAACAGCAATTTATCACAGCATGCCAGCATAAGATGTATACATTAAGCGATTATGAATTAAACTCTAACAACTCATTGCAGAAGATACCAAATATGAATGTTTCTCGTGTACTGATATGCTGAACTTTGCACTTCAACCGAGGAGCTTATTTGTCATGTACATGGATTTCTGGATATCCCAAGAAAGGAGACAATGAATGCCATGCTCGGCAAAGATGCCCTTCATGTAATTGGACATAAATATCTTTCAATGCAGACTATTCCCCAACAATGTGCTTGCCACTAGACTATCGAGCACCCTCAGTCAAATACAAGCTTTACATTATAACCCCTCAAATAGCAAACCTTCGGTTGGCAAAGAGTCAACCAGTCCTTCGGGCACTTTTTCCATTCTGTAGTCGCGAGGATGAGAGAGATTGTTAATTCGTTCTGCAAGTCGGTCTGTTTTATGTGTAGGCCAGAGGAAGACACGTTGTGGTGGTCGATTTTCATTTTTTGTGTAAAAATCAGTTTCAACGTTAGGTTCCTCATTGCCAGAATCACCCGAATCAGCTTTCTATGAAACCAAGAAACAAATGGAAATAAAAATTATCTATCCTATAATCGTCATCACTTAATAATGTTATTGCGTTTCATGAGTCCTAAAATGCCAACATCTAAAACCTTTGAGTAGATCTCTTACTAGGAAGCATAGTGGGTAGTTTGTTCTCAGAAGTGCTCCAGAAACTCTTCTGCTCATCCATCATACACAGTTGCATCTTCAGTGAACTTTCTCTGCCTTAATACAACAGACTAATCATAGAGCTCTGCAAATGTGTACACAAGTTCAGCAGCAAGACATCTTTCTGGCTGACTGGATGTTTGTCTGTCTGTCTGAGTTGATGAGTCAGAATAAAATGTTTGACGTGGCCTGTCAGACAATTGCATATCTGGATACTTCAAAGATTACATAGCTGCTACCAGCACAAGCAAAATGACTTTTCAGCAGCTTTCTTTGTAGGCTCCTGCACAGATCCTAAATAAACAATGGCATACAGACACATAGGGAAACTAACTTACTTCTGCATAGGCTTGATCATCGGGACAGTTGATGTCTGGTGGAAAAAGAAACAGATGGCAAGTGCTGCAGACAGGCTGATCAAAATTTGGACCATAGAAACCATTGCACATGCTACAAGATGTATACTGTAAAATAACAGACAACAAAACTAAAAATGAACTGGATGCAAACTTCATTGAATTAAATGTACACATAACGTAAAGCAAACCTCAAAATTTGGAGAACAGGAGACGCAGTGGTACTTTGGTGCCCTAGTGACGGCACGGGCGAGACGTCCTGCACTGTTTGTAGGCATTTCATTTGTATTTAGAAGAAGCTGTGTTGCAGAAGCGGGTGTTGGTAACATGCGAACCGGAGAACTGCGAACCGGTAAAACGCGATCCAAAATGCGAACCATAGGCGCGCACGATCAGGTTAAGGCATCGTGAGGGTCGGTTAGGATCAAGGTTGGCATCGTGAGGGTCGGTTATGGTTAGGATCAGGGTTAGTGTAGTTAATAGATATGGCTCAGGGTCATAGCTAGTATCATTTACAGATAATTGCCGAAAAATGTTGGCCGCATGAATAAAAATATAAATGGCAACCATAGGCGCGAACCGCTCACGTGACTTTTGGCAGCCAATCGAAAACTAGTTCGCAAACGGTTCGCATTTTACCCACACCCGCAGAAGCGCGTTACAGTAAATCAAATTCGGAATGAACGGAGCCAGATGTATAAGCGATTTCAATGTTCAGCAAGAGTACACGGTTAACTAAACTATAGACTAAATCGTAATTGAAACTCAGTAGGTAACCGATGTATCTATAATAAATTATGATAAATGAATTTTCTACCGTTACAGATAATGAGATATCTCCTTCTAACTCTAACGAGTCCGTTTTCAGAGCCGCCATTACTCCCGTCGTCCATCTCGATCTCTGATGTCGCGTTCCTTCTCTAAGTTCTCTTCATAATTCCTAATAAGTAAGATAAGCAAGTGAATAAATAAGTACAAAGTTAGTTAGTTAGAAAATAATTTTTATCGCAAATTCGCAATCTCTAAGGTTCTAAAACGCCACTCAAAATCCGAGAATAGGGCACTTGCTATTCACGAGCGCTACAAATAATAGGGGTTGTCCGATTGGAAGTCCGAAGAAGGTCTGAATCCGATGCCTCATGAGCAATCTTGGCGCAACTTATGATACTCATTCCACTTTCTATGACCACATCTGAAACTTCTCGTGCCTCTGCTTCATACACATTTTAAACTCCGCCGCGTCCGGCCTATGTGCTCGTCTAAAAATCTGCCTCCACCATCGACATCTCGATCTCTGGTGTCGCGTTCCTTCTCTAAGTTCTCTTCATAATTCCTAATAAGTAAGATAAGCAAGTGAATAAATAAGTTCAAAGTTAGTTAGTTAGAAAATAAATTTTAACTCTATTGTTCACTCGAAGCTCGATTACTGCAACTCTCCTTTTCTCAATCGTGAATTCGCGCAATTAAAGCGTCTGCGACTTATGCAAAACTTGACATTGAAAAATCTTATACTTTGCTTTTAAATTTTTGTGTGAAACAAAGATCAATTTACATCAATGATGGGAATAATTATAACATTGATAGTAGGCTAATTATATAGTCGTAGCACAAATCAAGTTATGTATTTGTAAGACCGTTAATTTCTTTTCACCCCTCTTAATTGAATGTAAGACCTGGGAGTAATATTAGTCTCAGATGAGACATCATTAAAATGCTAAGGCAAATTCGATGCGTCACAGCAACAGCTATTATTATTATTATCCTGCATCAATTGAATTTGAGCCATTAGTAGTGGCATGGTGCAAGATATATTCGCATTTTACAGCCAGATGAACACACCATATAATATATATTTTACACCTCTTGTTGATTGATTGATTGATTGGTTGATTGATTGATGATTGCTTTAAAATTCGTTCACATGAAAGCGCTTGTGAAACAAACACACGGTCCCTGCGCTGGCTTTATAAAAAATAAGCGCTCCCTTAGTTGAAATTTATTACAGAATAAACATTGTGTCTGTCTGATATTTTCTAGTTAGTAATCAAAGGTATGCATTGATTTTTGTAGATGTTAACTACGGAAAAAGCGCATGCTAAGGATCAAACTGTACAAATTCACTTGCTTGTGATTATGCAGAAGAGATTGTTTTCGGTGCTGTTCATGTGCTATGGGTGAAGAACCAGTACTCCATCCCAAGGTTCTGTATCCGGTGTAGATCGACAAGTGGAGAAGCTAAATGCTGGCTTATTAGCGTGGACAGGTTTGGTAACTATGCACAAATTTTGCAGGCGCTCATTTACAATGCGCCAATTTAGCAGGGAAACTCGTCAATGTCCAATACTCCAATACTAGGCAATAATTACTGTTTCTACCCAGTAACACTAAACACCGAAAAGGCCGAAAGATACCGAAAAATCACTCTGAACGACGTACGTGAGGGTCGGTTAGGGTCAGGGTGAGTGTCGGTTAGGGTTAGTGCTGGGATTAGTGTAGTTTATCGAGACAGGGCTGCAGAAGTAATTTCTTTGTGCTTTTTCGGTATCTTTTCGGCCTTTTAGGTGCCTTCTCGGTATCTTTATGGCATGTTTTTGGTGTTTAGTGCTACCCTTTTTACCAGTTTACCACAGTGGTACCTAGACAGCTGTGGATATTCTGGAATTTTTATTGTTTGTCAGCACAGGCCTTCAATATAACCCAGGACCTATACCTGATAGATTTACTGTTGGCATTTTTATCTGTCACTGCACGATCCTATCTAAGGTTGTGACCCTTCAACCTATAGAAATCGGGTCATGTCCTCCTGTGTGTGATATATCTTCATGTGTATATCTGTATGCACATGGGTAGGCAAAATGTCAGTGGTAGGGAGCAAGATTTTTTACTTCTGACTGAAAAAATATCACAAATTGTTGGCTTTTCACATTTTTCTCAATGCCTATAAAACAGGGATGCCCAAATTTTAAAGGACACTTGTCTCTATGGCCCCACTCTTTTGACACTGATGAATGTATGCTTGCATGGGTGCATTACTGTGTGTGTGTGTGTGTGTGTGTACGTGTGCCTGTGTGTATCAAGCCAATTGATAGACACTAGTTTGGTACAAGATAGAAGCCTTTTAATATGTATTTGAATATATGTATTTGAATATGCTGTAATGTTTACAACTTGTGGCAGAAGGCTGGAAATGCCTCAGTGGTTCTTACTTTAGTCAGAAGAAATGTATATAAGATGGTTGAAGCCTTTCCTAAGATGTTGACAGCAGAAAACCTTTGGCTTTCCTTCCATTCAAAACTAGTCCAACCTATTTTCAAAAATATTACCAATGGCTTCTCCATTATCCTGTGTTTTTCCCTCAGATTTTTTTCTTCATGAGTATCTCTAGAAGCCTCACTGACTTTAAGAGGCACTCATGAATGTGTTGGTGCCCTACAGTTATCTTCTAAGTGGCACTTTAGAGATTCCTGAGTTTACAAAATTTTATGATTGCAATGGTTTTAAGAAGCAACTGGGGGATCAAAATTATAATTATGATTGTGCTAGAAAGCTACTTTCTATTGTTATTTACTTAATACTTCAATGACAAGTACATAGTAAAATGTATGGGAAATCAATCTGGCTGGTCATTAAAAGGTTAAACTGCTTTATTGGCATGAAGATGGCAGTCTGACTCAAAATCACAATTCAGTTTTCTTGAGCGCACATTTTCAGTTTGAAATCCATCACTGCCTATGCATTTTCCCAGTTCTATTATATAACAAAGTACGAGAACTAGATGACTCAATTTGGAAATATACTTGTGGGTAATTTTCTTTGTGGTGTATACTGATGTAAGCTTTGTAAAGCAACAACAGTCTAAAATAAATGATTCATAATGGACTTGTCTAGCTCATATTATGTCTGTAGAATCATACTTACTGTTTCATCTTTTCAGTACCTTACAAATGACTGCCTGCTGCTAGTCTAAGTAATGTCATTTAAAGTCATTTGTGTTGTTTGTTGCTAGGTAAATTATAGTCATGGCACAACCGTTTAATAAGCAGGAGTTTTCAGATGAAATTCGGTTGGCTTTAGCCAGACTCTGTAAAAACGCCGTTGTTGATGGGTTTGTTGCTCGGGTTGAAGGACTAATTGGAGTGACACTTGGAAATGACAATGTATTTCTAATTAATATCAGAGAAGATTTTGCAAGCTGTAAACAAGATCGTTTGGAGGAACATCAGTTGCAAAGCAGTTGCTCAACAGACAGTCCACGTGGTGACGCAAGGCGTTTTTCAACGGACGTTGGTGAGTGTCCTGAGATCAACCACAGGACTTATCATCAGAGCAGTGACTCAACCAAAGACAGTGTATCAAAACTTGATGTATTAGTTAGGTACTCGACGGATATGTTTGATCAGTTTTCGCGTGATGTCAGTAAGAAAAGAGAGAAGAAACTTCCGCCTCTTAAGGACCACCAGAAACTTAGAAAGTCTCAGCTGTCATCCCGTGCTGATGAACCGAACAAGGATTTGCGTGTTTTCTCCGATTTCATGGGACAGTCAGCAGACTTTAACTACCAGGTGGATCAGTGTTTCAGTATCAAAGAAGAACCAGTGAGCCAGACAACTTTAGAGGAGTCTATAGTAAGTAGATTATTGGTTGTGAACGTCCATATATTTCAGGTTGGCATTGTGGCAGTTGCTATTTTTACCCTCTTTTATTTAATTTGGCTTGAGTAATGTTTGTCACGGACAGACCGTCTGTTGGACATCTATCAACTCTTTTTCACACATGTTCCCGTCGATCTGCATAGCTGAAATTTTGCACATATTTCAGGCTTTGTATGACAATGCAATGTTTTAAATCTTGAAGGACATAAGTCAAAAATTGCAAAAAAAATGACTGAAAAAGTTACATTATCTATGATATCTGATAAAAAATCTCTTAAGGAAATGGAATGATTGCGCCATCTACCAGATACAATAGGGTCCCGAAAAACCCATGTTTTTACTTTAACTTGTTTCGTATGATGCACTATCTTGCTTCAGCTGTTATTTCTTTATCCCAGTTGGAGTGTTTCAAATGAAACAGCCATCTACATGTGCTACCATGATGATGATGAGATTGATGTACGTATCTCCGGCCTGCGGAGATACCATGAACGGAAAGGATCTCGGAGCACTTCAACCGGCGGGTCAAACGAGCAGGGTTCTGCAGTAGGATCTGCAGTAGGATGTTCCCATCATAGACGGAATGGCCGGTCGAGCAGACCATGTCCTCTCTGAGGCTCTTATAAATGATGCTGGTCATGTTCTGCACATAGGTTCCAAGGATGGCTGGAGAACCTAACCTAAGGCTAAGACTGCATCCATTTGTTCTCCCAGATAAGGACAGTAAGAATTATTTAGTGCATCATAATGTGCAAGAACATATATTAATATATGTATCGTTTAACCATTCGAACGAGTCCTCCTTGACGAGCTCCACTCCGGATTAATGGTTCCCATCACTTGCCAACTTAACCTTTTTGGTGATGAAATTTGATGTTCATATCTGAATACGTGTCATCCTGGGCCTTAAACAAACTCTGTGGTAAATTTTTGTACATTACTGCATTCTGTCAGCATTGCTATAAAGTATGAATAAATGAAAATACAAATTTTTTTTTTTATTTGGTGCCATTCTTGAAGGTAGCCCTTTGCAGTGTTATTTGCATCACCATTGACTGATAACTTACGTATCTAGGCTTGACTCAGTAAAGGATGGATGTCCTTTAGGGAGCGGGTTCATTGGCGGGGAGTACAAGCAGGGAGCGCAAGTGAGGTCATCTTGGAGTGGATAAATCTCTAGTCTTGACTGGTACTGCAAATATGTACCCTAAGCTAACTTCACATTTGGTTAGTTTAGGATGCATGCCCAGCTTGATCAGGTCCACTTCTGCATCCACCATCAATGTACCCCTGTTCTCCGTGATACAAATAATGTAATGATTTACCTTTGAAAGACGAACGTTCCTGCTTATTTTGATATCAGCACTTCTCTCCAATTACTGCCTTGTGTTCCAGCTTCATTTGCATAATCTCTGCCTGGTTTCCAAGATCCTTTCATTCCATCACCACCTCCCTTGGCTGCATTTCTGTCATTTCTTGTCCCTTATATATTCAGTGTCCAGAGCTGCTGTTGTCTCTTTTTTCTGAAACTATTATCTTTGATTCTTGATTTTTTATTTTTCTGCTTCCAATGCTCCACGTACTACGACTGTCATTTAATCTAGCTTTAAACACCTTGACAGTTTAACTTTTAAGTTTAATTGCTGAAATGAACATTTAAATAACAAGCAACATGATATTATCTAAATGCAAATCTATCAGTATCATTTGTAAGACAAACTATCAAGCATACTGTAAAGATTACAAGTACAAATCTTTTATCTGCTCTTGCTATACAATGCATTTGCAAGTGCTTGTATAGGAATTGCAATTAGGGAATAAAGTCAATGGTGTACCCTAAACAAATCAAAATATCAAATTGGGAACATTGGTGGACAGACAAGTGAAGCAGTAGGAAAACAATGGATGGGGAAGGTTAGGGCATCATTTTGTTGCAAATATTAGATTAAATATGTTGATGAATATCATTATAGTTATAACTGATATTTTGTGTTGTAGGCCAGCAGAGAGATGCTGAATGCTGCCGCGGCATCAATGTGGCCTGTTAAGGCAGATGAAACGATTTCAAGAAAGTCATCGTCAATTGGACAACCACCATATGACATTCCTTCAACTGACAATGATGCTGGCAGCGAACAACTAGTTACAGAAGACTCTAAGACAGGGGACATGATGCCTTCTCTTGGCTTTCTGCAGCAGCAGCCGTGGATGGGAGGGGCTTTTGATACCTTTCCAACACCAAATGGCATCGGTGACAATTTTGAGCATCGCCCCTTTGTATGTGAACTTTGCGATGCTTCTTTTACTAAGAAGTTTTGTCTTGCTAACCACATTGTTACCATTCACCAAGTCGGTGGCAAGTACGTTTGTAAGCATTGCGGGAAACAGTTTCTGCAAAAGCTGCGCTATTTAACTCACATGGATCGTCACAATAATATCAGGCGTCACGTATGTCAGCTTTGTGGCAAGGCTTTCTCCTACAAGTACAGCCTCTGGAGTCATGCAAAGAAATGTATTGGAAGTGGGGGCGATGTCATGCAGGGCAGTGAAACTATGTTTGTTGAAGAACCCGATGAAATGGGTGAAAACGAAGACTCGGAACTGTTAGATGCAGTGACTGAAAATAAATAATGAATGAAATTTTTCTATGAATACCTATTAATATTGTTTCAGATGTATTTCTGAATTTTATTTAAAGCACACCAAGATTGTATTTTCCCAGTTATTAATTTTTAAAGCACATGCTGAACTTTATTAAATTCTTGAATCGATTTGATGCTTCATCAAAACTGGTAACTAATGATTGGAAACATGCTCAGCAACAGGGGTGTCCAGATAGAGGGGACTTTTTTGCATCATGGGGAGGGGGAATATTTTACCTTCCTGGCACTTGGGATCTAGGTTTGCCTCCATTACTCAGAAGGGATTGACGCCTCTGTTCAGCAAGATGATGTGTGACAAAGTGTTGCCAATAATAATAGGTGGTAAAATTTGTGACATCAACACAGCTAATTATGGCAACATGTGCATCACAGGCATAGCTGTGTTGCCACAAACGGTGGTGCCAAGAATCTTCCTGAACCGGGGATTGCCCATTAAAAATGGACAGATATGGCCATCCGAGTGCAGACAATGCGATAGGTAACGATTGCAGGTAGGTAAGTAGTTGCAGTTTAAAGATGGAGTTGGTAACGTTTTCATCCAAATTTAGTCCTTTTAAGTAATTTCAATGCTGCCAATGCCTTAAGTTATTATCAGCTTTAAACAGCAGTCTGTACTGCATAGAATCATTATATAGCTGCATTGTGGGTACTTCCCCCCCCCCCCCCGTCTGTCTCTCTCTTCAATCACGCCTATCTAAAACCACAGGTGATTCACTTCTGGATATACTCCCCCTCTGTTACTTACTTGTCCTTCCCTGTCCTCATCATCATTATCTGCCTTTCAAGCAAAATCAGTGTCAGACTGGAATACCCCATAATATTGGCATCGCTTCATACCATGTAGTGTGAACTTGACCCTATACCTACCTTGATTCTGCATCCACCCATACATTCACTCGTATTCTTCTGTCAACAACATTACTTAGGTGTACTTTTTGACCAAAACTAGCTTCTCCGATCACATCACCCATCTTCCCCATTCTAGCTTCAGGGATAGTATGCTGCAACTCAACTCTGGAATGACCGCCCTCATGAAATCCGCAACTTCTCCATTTCTCCACCAATATCACTGCTCACCCACAATCATCTGCCTCTTTGTGTTTTGTGTTTCAATCCATCAACCCCTCAGGATTAACACTCCAAAAAGTTAGTCTCACATCTGTGAGAATTTCTACCCTGATGTATCTAGTCCTATGTCAACTTCTGACATGATGAAGCTCGATGCCCTATTTGTTTGGCCTTAGGTGGGGCTTTATAAATTTTTAGACTGTGATTAGAACTGTTCTTTGTGAATGGGACTTTACATCTGCTTGGCCTAGATTTTGGAATTCTGTCTGTCTGTCTCTGTCTGTCTGTCTGTCTCTCTTTCTGTCTTGCTGTATCGGTTTGTTCGTCCTTTGGTCGGTTTTGCGTTTTAATTAATTCATATAGAATATTTATAGCGTCCCTTCAAGAAGAGGATAAAAAGAACAATCTTAAGGTGAGAAAGAGCACAAGAGAGAGTAAAGTAAGCACTAAGTTGGCCTATATTCTTTATTAAGAATTCTTGCAAGCGCACAGCACGTACATAAAACTGATGACACAAAAAGTTAATATAGTGTCCTGGGAAACAAGTGAAACTGAAGAGGGAGGTCGTTCCAAGTCGAGGAGCCCACCACCGAGAAAGCGCGGTCCAGCCAAGTGGAGATACGGGCAATAGGGACAAGAAGACCCTGCTCAGATTGTTGGAGGGATCGAGAGCCCCTAGCTAGCACTATGAACAGCACAATAAAGCTCGCGAAGATAGATAAGCAGACGCGAGACATAGTAAGTAGCCGCCGACTAGGCCGGGCAGCTTTCCTATAGGCCTACGGAATCCGCTGCTCAGAGGGGAGACACTCCGATCCAGTGGAGAACGTCGCACTTGCGGCATATCATCGTAATTTTGTATCTACTATCTAGAGCAGACTCTAGACATCGCATAAATTATGCAGATGGACGATAAGGATTCCAGAAAAATGCAAAATCCGATCCAGTAGCTAGAACACTGAACAGCTGGGTGGCCAGCATGAAGCGAGCGACAATTATAGTCGAGTTCAGTGACAAAGGCGTGGATAAGGGGTGTTGGCCGCTGTCGTCGAGCATTCTTCGTGGTCGTCAGTTGAATGCGTGTCGCTGACGTGGTCTTAGTGAGTCGTTGGCCGCAGTCATCGTCAGTCGTCGTCGTCGCCTCAGAGCTTCGTGGAACATACCAGAATAAAGGACTGGGACGGTAGCCGCGTTGTGATCGTCCGACACTGAACTCGAACTCCAATTATAATTACCGATGGGTAGTCGGTTGTTTGATTTGCAATAATGAATCACTTAAACGAAAGAAGTCTACTGTCATACTCCGGTGGCCGGACCCGTTCACCAAAACTAGGTGTGGTCGTCATCCTGGTCGTTGTTCGAGGACACCTAGCTCAGTGCTAACACCCCAATAGTGAGAAGGACGTCTCTAGGCAGTCAATAAAGGGGGTGTTCCGCCACTGCACATTTCACCGATTATAACTAAGTGTAGCCTTCAAAACAAGCCCATGAGCGCGCCGCCCAATAAACCGATCATAAGACCCACGCGCGCAACGCATAATAAACCCATAAACAGACACACGCGAGCACTGCCCAAATAACCGATCAACAGACCCACGCGCGTACAGCAGCATCTACCGAGCGATAGAGCCACACGCGCACAGCGGCATCAACCAAGCAGCAGACACACGCGCGCACAGCCACATCAATCCAGCAACAGACCCATGCGCGCACAGACCCACGCGCGCACAGAACACGCGCGCACAGCCCAATAAGTCGATCAACAGACCCATGTGCGCACATGCCAAAGACACATGTCAACAGACAAACGCGCGTACAGCAGCATCTACCGAGGAATGGACCCACGCGCGCACAGCCCAATAAACTTAGCAACAGACCCATGCGCGCACAGCTACATCTTCCGAGCAAGGGATCCAGGCGCGCACAGACCCACCCGCGCAGAGCCGCATCAACCGATCAGCAGACCCACGCGCGCACACCCCAATAAACCGATCAACAGACCCACGCGCGTTCAGCAGCATCTACCGAGCAATATAGCCACGCGCCCACAGCTTAATAAATCGATACACAGACCAACGCGCGCACAGCCGCATCTGCCGATAACAGACCCACGCGCGCACAGCCTCATCAACCGAGCAACAGACCAACGCGCGCACAGCCCAATATATCTAGCAACAGACCCACGCGCACACAGCCGCGTCAACCTAGCAACAGACACACGCGCGCACAGCCACATCAACCTAGCAACAGACCCATGCACACACAGGTGCATCTACCGAGCAATAGAGCCACGCGCCCACAGCTCAATGAACCGATCAACACACCCACGCGCGTACAGCCGCATCTACCGAGCAATAGAGCCACGCGCCCACAGCCTAATAAACCGATCAACAGACCCACGCGCGCACAGCCGCATCTGCCGATAACAGACCCACGCGCGCACAGCCGCATCAACCGAGCGACAGACCCACGCGCGAACAGCCCAATAAATCTAGCAACAGACACACGCGCGCACAGCCACATCAACCTAGTAACAGACCTATGCGCGCACAGACCCACGCGCGCTCAGCCCAATAAGCCGATCAATAGACCCACACGCGCACAGCCCAATAAACCTAGCAACAGACCCATGCGCGCACAGGTGCATCTACCGAGCAACATATCCACGCGCGCACAGCCGCATCGACCGAGCAACACACCCACGCGCGCACAGCCGCATCAGCCGAGCAACAGACCCATGCGCGCACAGCGGCGTCAACCGATCAACAGATCCACGCGCGCACAGTCGCATCTACCGAGTAAAAGTCCCACGCGCGCACATTCAAATAAACCGATCAACAGACCCACGCGCGCACAGCCGCATCTACCGAGCAACAGACCCACGCGCGCACAGGAAAGAAGTCAACCTTAAGGGGGATACGGGTCTCGATCCGTATCCCCCAAGGTTAACTTTTTTCCTTCTTTTGCTAGGCGGCGGCGGCGTTTGTTAAAAATGAGATGTACAGCGTAACGACGCCCTGGGTGGCTGCCGACGGTTAAATTCGATTCCTGTAATAACTCGTCATCAATCGCTCATGCTGTTCTTGTTTCATATTGCGGTTTTTAGTTTGAAGTTAAACGAAGATTAAAAAAAGAATTGCGTCAGTTTTCTCATCCCACATTTCGCCTCCAAATTTAGCCTCTCCTCCGCTTTTACTGTCATCTACTACTCTCCACTCACGACTGAAAACTAACTGTTCAAGGTGCTGTCCAGATTCTACTCATGCGCCACCATATATGACTACCCTCATCATCGACTACCACCGTACGTAGCACCATGCTGTCTCATCAGCTAGACTCACGGATTTTGACCTGGTACCGGAACGATGGCTTGTCTATTGCGACCTTGACTTGGTATAACGCTGGTGAATAAGCTAGCTGGTCTCCCTGACGTAGCTTTTGTGGGCGCTAAATTATCGACAAAGCTGATAGGTTTTTAATTATCCAATCGGGATATTACGATTTTGCTGGGCCTTAGAACTACCATTTTACATGTACTAAGTATCTAGGACAGTCATGGATAGCACTGCTGATTGCTGAAGCATTCTCTCTTGACACACACACATAGAAACTATAAATAGGCTACTGCTAATGGTCTTGGTTCCCAGTGGGGTTGAGACAACTGGGCGGTTCTATAGAATTTATTTAACGCCTCTAACAGTGCACACCAATCAGATGGGCATCCAGTGAGTGAGAATCAGAGAAAAGACAGTGGTCTAACTGGTCTTGAGATAGAGTCGATTGGACCACCAGTTATTAAGGAAGAATGCGTCAAAGGGAGCTCTATGGTTTCAAAGAGCAGGGCGAATGATGGCGAACGGTCGTGCTTGAGCCATACCAGTCATCGGCTCATCGCTCGCGGGACAAATACATAACATAGCCTCGTGCCGGTCAAATGTGGGTGGCCAGCGAAGATGAAGTGGCAGAAGACGGCAGGACGAGGTTACACAGATGCTTTGGGAGCTTGGGTAGCATACGACCGGTGGATTAATGTAAGAACCTTGAGATTTGAGTTGAACTACAGCAATAAGGCTAGTTGGTTAAATTAGCTGCGTAACGGAATGAGCGTATTGCATGGCTGCTGATAGTAACATTCGACTCCTGTTTTAACTTGTGATCATTCGTTCACACTATTTTTATATTCATTTTGCGGGTTGTCAGTTTGAAATGAAACGAAAATTATAATAAAATCAACAATAATTAGCATTATTATTATTGTTATTATTGTAAGGGGAGCCAATGATGGTGGTCAAACATGAAATCAGATAAATGGGACGACAGAGTCTAGCTACATACAGGCTGAAGAGAGAGACAAACTTTGGAAAAGAAACCAACAGAGAATTACAGTATTTAATTCAGAAGCAGATGAAGGCATGAACAATTAAGAGGCAGAGTTGTATGGTCTCGAGACAGTTTTTTTAGTGTCTCGGTCTCGGAAGCCTGCTGTCTCGGTCTCGAGGTAGTGTCTCGAATTTTTAGAAACTGTCTTGAAGTGAATGTCTTGTTCTGTCTCGAACAAGCGGTCTCGATAAGTTTCGCGTGAACTGCCTTAAAATCTTGCCCAGCAATATAAAAACTGCTCTCAGGAATTTGTACTATATACATTATAAGTTTCAAATTGAAATTACTAGGGCATAACAGAGTAGACAATTTCCACCGGGTACCGAATCCGAGTATTTGGATGCACTATTTTCCGGATCCGGGTACGAACCAAATAGTAGCAGCAAATCTGGCCAGCGACTCGAGAAGCGAGTACCAGCCGTAGGCAAAGCGTAATTAACCTGCCGCCTGTAGAGCTACGGAGAACTATCTATATAGTCAATGCAGAGTCTATAGCAATCTCCTTCATACAGCGGACTCATTGGACTCTAGGCTATAACAACTTATTTATTATTTAACAACTTTTTGTGAAAAAATGTAAAACCTTGTTAGGAATTTTGAAATATGAAGTTATCAACGACGTCTTTACTCTCTTATGGTTACCGGAAAGAGCGTGGAGCCAATTCAAGTGGGAAAATTACTGATTTTGTTGCCCCGGGAATGCAATCAAAAGAAATTAATATATATTAACATCATTATTTTAAAGAAAATTCAAAGGAATGTTAAGTTCTTGTTTCATTAATCAATAACTTACAAGTAAGTCCGTTAGTCCTAAATTTTTTTGATGAAAAAATATTATTTGATGAAAAAAATTATTTTATCAAAAAAAGTTATTTTTAGCTATTTGCGGGGGTAATATTTTCCGAGGCAAATACTTCCAAATAGTTCAATATTCGGCTGAGGCGAATGTCCGAGGCGATTTGCGGTTATGCCCTAGAAATTACAAATAAACATTATTCCCGAAAACTGATACATTAGCATTTTACAGCATTTTATATAGGATCACTTGTCTTTTACTGTCTCGTACTGTCTTGAACCTAGTGTCTCGGTCTTGGTACCTCACTGCCTCGGTCTCGGCACCTCACTGTCTCGTCTTGAAGTTTCAAGTCTTGCATACAACACTGTTAAGAGGTAGCGTAAAAACAGAGAAGCCAGAGCGTCAGATTGGTCTAAGCAGCCTCAGATGGCAGTATATATAGACAGGTCACATGAGATTGAAAATAATGTTCAGAAAGGGTATGTGTGCTGTCCAGGACTTCGCCAAGGTCTCAGACACTGAAGTGAAAAAATTCAAGGTGAGGAATCTCTCTATAAAAACGGGGGAGATCAAGCTTAAAAAGCTGTTTGCAAGTGCTCATCGTATTTGGATTCAGTGATAGCCGACAAGAAGACATCCAGAGTTGCAGGTCAAGAGACAGACAGACAAAAAACGTTGAGCAGAGGGCCCATGGACAAGCGCCTGCACCATCGTCAGCATGTTGGACACAACCAGTTGACAAGAATATGGTTGGAATGTTGGTCCGTCGTATATAAGAGATAAAGACGAGTACTCAGGACAGAACGACACCAAAGTCAATGAAGACCCAGAGAATCCCAGAGTTACCATAGAAAGCCATTTGAGTACGACCAGTAAGGTACAAAATATTGTGGTCATATCACCAAGCATTAGAGTAAACTAGTGCAAACGTGGTCTATCAGTAATACACTTGGTCACGGATGTGGTTCAACTCCATTGCAATTCCATGGGCAAGTTGTTTGTGCACATGTGCCTCTGTAATCAAGCAGGACAGTTTGGTACCAGTGCAAGCTGGAAAGTATTACAGTGGAAGGTCCTGCTATGCACTGGCCCCATGCTCAGGACTCTAAGATTTGACTACTACTGGCACAAGGGCTGAGCAAAGGAGAGGTTCTTATAAGATGCTATATAAATAGCCTACTACATACATACAATTGAACATCTCTTCTATATTCCACAAGGTATATAGCAGCTTCACTTTATACTTGCACTGTACATAGTAAAAAAATGTCAACTAGCAACATCTGTATTTTAATATTAACTGTCATCACATTCTCAAACACAGGTAGATTCTTACATGTCGGCCATACCAGAAAACTGTCTGTCGCCAAGTGTAACGATCTAGGTATCCTTTAACACATAAAAGTATAATTTTCAGTAGTTTTTAAAACTTAAATGAAGGGCATTGTTTCAGTATCTTACAGTTGAACAAATTAGCCCCTGTTAAATGTACCACTACAGAAATTTAAAAGCAATGACACCATTATCTGAATCCTATGTTTCTTACTCTATTAAAAATGTTCATATTCCGAGTGTCATGCTATGCATTATTGGGAGAATACTTTTACTTAACATTCTAAAAATGCCTAAGGCCAGCAACTGTTCATTGATAATGGTCTAATAAAGTTTGTTAATAAATGCATTCGGTTTATTAACATGTTACAAACGACTTCGGTTAGACTATTCACTTAACCAGTCTTTCAACTGACTTGCAGTTCATCTCTTAAGTCAACACAAGCTTGCACACCAATGCAGGATTCCTTCAAAATTCAATTCTCGTCATAACTAACTCGAAGATCTTGGCTCCATGCCCATCGATCCTAAACACCGGCATAGCACAGCACCTGAACGAGGCACACTGATGCCGATACATTAGGATCGTGCATCACAAAACATATTTCCGTTATGCAGAAAGGATTTCTTCAGGAATCTTGAACGTCACAACCAATCAAGCACATGATGTAAAAACACCACTGGCACCGTGGCATAAAGGCAGTTAGAGTTACACCACGACAACTGCCTTGCTCCAACAACACACAGCCCCAATCTCTTGACAACTTCTCGCGAAATGGCTCGCTCAGCACGCTCCTCTGATTCATGCCTCGATGAAGCAATTGGGGCAAGACAGCCACCGTGAGGCAAGTGAAAGGGCGACATCAGCACTGGAAGGCAAGTTGGGCGCTCTGAGGTAAGCCAGTTAGCAGTCTTTAATAAAGCCTAGCAGTCATGAGCTATGAAAAATCCGGCGAATATGGTGCGAGTTTGATGTAACTTCAGACGACCGGAGAGGTTGAAGGATGCACGGGAACGTCTGCGAGACCTTTTTAGTGGTGGCATGTCGTTCTGCAAAGAACTGGAGCGCCTCTGCAGCCGCGACGACCCGCATCAATTCCGATGCCGGAAGCTGAAGGGAAGTGTCACTGGAAAATGACGTTGAAAGTGCTGAATTTGAGTCATCGTGGTCAACATCATCCTCGCTTGTGAAACTGTCCGACTTTCCACACGTCTGCGACTCGCCTGGCATGTCCTGCGATCCCTCGAGGTGTTGTATAGCGGCGACGATGGTCTCGAGGCTGCCACGGAGCGCCATGCCTTCAGCCGGCATTGGCACGCTATGCCGAACGTTAATGTCCGGAAAGTTATCCGTTGACTTGCTGGCGTACGCTCCAGAAGTTACAAGGCAGAGCTGCTGCTGCTCCAGAAGCATGCGAAGCTGGCGCTCATATTCGAGTCGCTGACGAAGCTCCTCTAGTTGCTTGCGCAGGTCATCGACAGCAATCGCCTCATCCGTCGTCATGCCAACACCCTCGTCTGAGGACTCCGTATCCATTTTGCGGCGCTTGCTGGTAGGTTCGTCTTCCTGATAACCACTGCTCGTCACGTGACTCCGGTCGTAAACAAGTCGTTCGAGTCGACTGTTTTCCGCTAGAAGATATGTTTTGTCCTGCTCCAGGCTTTTGATGTAATCCACTGCTTGCTGTAGTACAGAAGCCTAGACAAAGGAAGACCAACTGAGAATTAACATAATATTCCAGTCACTGATTGATCTCATATAGCTGCTTGTCCCATTATCAATGCCCTTAACTTGAGTTCATGGCTCAAAACAATTTATATTTAAATTAACATATCATCGTTCCTGATCCTTAACAAGCAATGGGTGAAATTAGAGAAACTGAAGAATGATTTCCAAACTTATCTGCCAAGTTGCAGATGGCTCTAAAGAAAGAAGTCATCTTGTGACATCAGTTTCTTATAGTTAAGGTACAGAGCGCTTGATGGTTAGTGTGCAGGACTGTCAATTGATGGGTTAGGGGTTCAAATCCTCACCAGGACAGAAATTTATTCGAGATTTCTCTTCCACCTGTACTGCCTAGCCATCTAGCCAGGGCTAAGACAATGAAGTGGAAGAAAAATCTTGAATAAATTTCTGTCACTAACACTTCATACTCAGGGCTGCCTATGGTTGCCTTAATGAACAGCTCTTATTCTTCTTCTAAGGTACATAGGTAGAGTGAACTATATATTGAATAGTAATTGGGTTATTTTTTTTGTCTAGGACTTAAAGAGGATAGACAGTTCCAGGCCAGGGGTATGTATGGAGTGCATCATATAGTATCCTAAGACTCCTCAAAATTAACCTTAGACTCATCTGTTTAAGATTTATTATGAGTAGACTTTTCTGTTACATGCTTTGTGCAACATTGATTTTGTTTAGGTGTGCTATAAATGACCGTTTAATAATAATAAATAAAAAAAGACTGACCTTGCTCAATTTTTCTCCATCCTGAGGTCGAATGAGGTTCTTTAGCATCTGGAAGCCTGCATTGATACTTTGCATTCGTCGGCGTTCGTTGCTATTGGCAATCATTCGTCTGTGCTTCTTGTCCTGGTCCCGTGGAAAACATTGTCTAAACAGAAAGGAAATGGATACTATATAAATGACAGACATAACACTAGTACCTGTTGCTTTCAAAACTTCCCATCACATTTTTCAGATTTTTCCATAATAACATGTACAAGACAGAACTATTTTCTGACCAAAATCAACAAAGATGTCGGATCAAACAAAAGTAAGAGACCATGAATTTGGCTCTCATTTATAACTGAGTATGTGGCCGTAAATATGTTGGACACAGGCCCGGCTGGCCCGCCAAGAGGGGATCAGGGTGGCAAATGCCCAAGGGCCAAGCGATTTTTTATGGGCCAGGGACGGGTTGGTACTCAGTTTTCTCATCGAACCTAAAGATAGTTTAGAGGCCCGTGATTGAACTGCCAAGGGCCTACCCGGTCCGAATTTCTGTCACGGCTCTGCCTAGGGGATCAGAATTTCTATCAGCGTACTAATCAGACGATCAACTGTGTAAGTCAAATCAAGTGTGTGTGATAGGTGCGAATTATAACCAACTTCAGTTTCTTATCTACATTAACCCAAGCACGGTGACAAGAACAGAAGAACACGCATTTTAAAATCATTTTCTGTCTCTTCAGAACTTGATCTCACAATCTCTGGATTGACAGTCCAGCAGACTAAACACCAGACTGTCATGCCATTCAGTGGAGAAATAGTGTTGAAAACGACATGTTACAAATTACTTCTACAAGTGGTAACAGTTCACCAAGGGACTGGCATCTTCATCCATCTAAAGAATAATTGTGTACCAACTGAGTTCTCTAGCAGCTTCTCAAGAGGCACAATACAAAGGCTCTGTGCCAATTAATGGCAAGGTAGTTTACTAGAAAATAGAAAAGAGAGTAATAGATGCAAACAGTCTAGACCATTTGTTCTCCATCAGTACCTGCATTCCTGAATACGCCGGCGCTCTGGAGTTTGCAATTACGATCGACCTGTCCTATATCATTCCAACACCTTTATTGATTTTAACTAGCCCAGCATAAATCTTTCATAAGGATTGGCATATAGTATATTTCAGGAAAATTACATTCACTCTGTGAACAATGGGATTTTATGATTAGTCCTTGACAAAGAATCAATCAAAACAAAAAACTATTTCCATTCATTAGAGGATTATAAACCCATGCATAATTCCACATGACCAAACGATGGTTTTTATTAAGCCCGTTCTCTGTGAGTCAAAAATGTCCTTGTGACTCACTGCAGACCGTTGCAAAGCTAGATCAGATCACCTACAACTCACCCGAGATGCAGCTAAGAGTAACAGCATCTATAAAACATTAGTGATAGTGCAATGGCTCTTCTGCTCTTGACATAGGAATAACGTTAATAGGCCAACTACATGAAGCCATACAATAAAAAGTCAGTGTTTACCAAACCCAAAACACAACACATCTGATCAAAAATTCAGAGGTAGACATGCACCACCATCAAAGCCCCAGCCACTACTGCAAGTAGATCAGAATGAAAGGTTCTCCACGTCAATGAATAATGTTTGTACGATAATGCAACCCAATACAAGGAAAATAGCAAACACGTCGGACAGTTAAGTCAGTTGGAGGAGGTGTTATATGTGTCTGTCCTGAGTGCAACAAGTACAACATATGTGGGTATGCTGAGCTGCTTAATTAAATGCGCTTGCTTTAATTAACCAGATACATATACACATGGAACTTACTCATACACAGGGATTTCCTATGGGTATATTATGCTTCAAGAAGACAAGAACACCTCACAAAATCACAAAAACGTTACAGATAAACAATTATTTTTAAGTCCTTGTGGCTCAACCTTTCATTGGAGCTAGGTATGCTGTCAAGGACAAATTCCTTGGCATTTTTACTCATCTCTACAAACCGTTCTTTTCACCTCACAGCTGGACCGGAAGTGCCTCTCAAGTCGGTATTTTGAAGGGGTGCTACACCAAGCCTATTGATTGATAGTAGTCACATACAGGAATATCTTTAAACTGTCATCGTGGCTAAGTGTGCAATCATGTGTGTGTAAGTCACAGAAGAGCAGATCATCGAAATTCCATTTCCAAGGTAGAACTAGAGCTAACAAATGTTTGCTAGCATCAGAGGCTAATGATACCCAAAGGTTGATAATTTGTCATAGATGAATAAACAAAAACCCATCTGCTATTCAAGTCACAGTCACAAGGCAATTCGAACCACGCCTTCACATCAACACAACCAGCAGAATGGATATACAACATACAGAAGTTAATAGAACCATTCATAAAAATTACCATCTAATCAATTCTAAAATTTAAGAGTTAAATAGCACAGGTTTCAGTAGAATTCAAGCAAGAAAATGTTCAGCATTTGTTAGCTGTATTAGCGAATGATTTCCTAGGATAAAATAAAACACTGTTATACACCTTTATCCATCCACTAAAAGTCAGCCATCTACAATGGCCTCCTAGAGTTTCTTACGCAGACTAAACAAAGGTTCTGTACCAGTTGGGTAGCATGCCAGACAATAGAAAAGGGTGAAAACAGACCAGACCGTCAAACCCCATCAGCAATAATTACCTTATCTATATATCTGGTGGACTAAATATAATCTTGTGTTAACTTACCACATAATACACAATTAATCAAATGACCAATCATGACATTTTAAGCAGCACTCTACTACTAACTACCACATGTGTGTGTGTGTGTGTTTGTGTGAAAATGGGGTCAATAAGAAACTAATTTTACAGAAGTGCTGCTAATTGCATCATTTATTACCATAAATCAGAGGTGTCAAACGCTTTTGTGATGGCAGGTCAGTAGCAATATTTTCCAGCAAGTGGCAGGCCAGAATGCCAAAGGCGCATGAGGAAAATGGGGTAGGGAATCTCAGAGGAATCTCTGTTTGGAGCCATACAAACAGTTGAATTAGACTTCGAAAACGTGATACTGATTATCAATTACAAACATCACAAAAAATTCCTTAAGCCTTAAAAATGACAAATTAGACCTCTTATTTTCAACTGCGTAGTCTTTAGAAAAGGCTCTGCTGGCCAGAAATATATCATCGAGGGGCCAGAAATGGTACAGCTTTTTGACAGCCCTGCTGTAGATTAACTAAACATGATATCCCAATCCAAGGAAGTTACTTCATATAGACTGAAGCTAATAAGAAATTCTTAATCCACAGTATTTTTCAAACAAAGTGGTCAGAATAAGTATTACTGATATAACTCTTATTCCACTGTAACGCTCTGTAGGCTAGGACTATCCCATCCAGCACCACAAAACCCGCTTGTAAAATAAGTAAGATAAAGCTCATTAGCACAGTCCTACTAAAATATCTGTTATTTTCTTGGAAGCTTGAACATTATCTAGAAATTGCCATTAAATGGCAATTTCTAGATAATGTTCAAGTTTCCAAGAAAACAACAGATATTTTTTAAATTTACATACACGAGATTTTTCAGACTAGAAGCCCATTTCATTAACAACATATTTCTAAAATGAGAAATCTATTAGTTAGTTATTACAAACACAAAACCTCATTTTGATAATTTCTCAGTACATAAAAATGTGAAGCTTTGCATATGGAACAAGCGGTACTCAATGCTTACCCGAATCTGTACATTAAAGTACTCAGATTTAGTACTCAATGGAAGAAATCTACCCAACTGATTCTTAAAAATCAGTCTAAATTCATGTACCAAAACCAAGTGGTAAACCACAATCATGTTCAACAAATAAAATTGCAAAATTATGTTACAAAACTTTTTCAGAAAGAACTCTAACCTCTAAACTAAGACTACACAGAACACCGTGTACTTAAGAGATTCTCATCTTAGCCCAAAAAAATTAAAGACACCCGTTAATTCCACTTCTGACTATTAAAACAGAACCACGATTATCATGGGCACAGGTTATAGTTACAACCACAACAGCTCCACCTACTGAAACCCAGACTGCCAGAATTAGATAGATGCAATATCAACCCAGACTTCAGAACTGGCTAACTGAACATCCATGGAAATACCAGCACATTCCAGGGTCATTCCAGAGATATCTTCTTGCTTTGCAAAACCTGCCAACCTGCCAAAGTCAGCAGACTGAACATGCATTCCTTTGCCAGTTAGTCTTTCTTTCAGGGCTATACAAAAGTGACCTGCTTGTTCTTGTCAAAAAAGAAATCACCAAATGACATCATTTCTGAACTACCAAACAGTCTTGACAGTCTCAAGACTGTTTCAGTCAAAACAGTCTTAAGTTTTGATTCTTGCGATTAACATTTTAATTAAAAATTGCAGCAGATAGACATTTAAATGATTCTGCTCAAATCCTCACAAAAATGACTGCTGTTGTTGTTAAATTAAAAAATTATTAAAATACTGGTCAAGAGTATGCCAAAGCTATATGGCTAACTGGAGAGACAATAGCCATCTACCACCATGGCTGAAACTGAAAAAATCAAGCTCTGTTTACACTTCACATGATCATCATCCGGTTTCTCTTTCATAACCACTTTACATGCAGCAGCTGATAAAGCCACTAGGTGCTTTCTCAAATCATCAATCTACGATGAAAACAAAGTTAGGAATAAGCTAAAGTAGAAAGCTTTTGGAAAAGTCAAGAAATAACCAAAGGGACAACAATCAAAATGGTAAACAAAAACTCAAAAAGAGCCAGCAAAATCTAACGCTCAAAACCAGTAACAAGCTAGAAGGACTAAAACATGTCCTAAACAAATCTTGGGATGTGCAAGCAGCTTGCAGATCTGACAAGTCACTTAGATTGCCATCATCACATAATATCTCATCTAAGCTAATTTGATCCCCTTCTCAACTCTCAACACCTGAATCTGCCACTGGATGCTATAACCATAACTCGCTAAACCACCAGTTGTTGATCTAGTTTCCATTGAGAAAAGCAGCATGATAATGGCTCCACAGAGCACTAAGATAAACGCATGGCTGGTTCAAAACGACCGACTAACTGGACCTGGTGAATCAGAAGCGTAGGCAGTTGATCCAGACCAAAGTCTCACCAGTAATGGCACTGCAATTGCATTTCTCTGGCAAATGTCATCATTGGAAAATCCAAAGTTTGAGGCATTGCATAACTTTTGGATTAAAGCCAAACACAATGTGTCCCAAAGATTCCCACAGGCAAACTAGCTCGGGTTAGGAGTTATGCAGGCGATAACTGTGCATTTGGTCATGCCTTGCCCTGCAGACTTCTAGTTATTGACAGTTACATCAGTGGCTATGGACTCCTGCCAGAGAAAGCCTTCTAAAGTCATAACAAATTCTCTAAGCTGAATACTGATCCAACATAATATAAGTGTAACACTCGGGAAGATAAGTTACCAGTTGGTCAAATAAACGCGAAACAGTAAACACATATCACACTATATGATAACAAGAAGTACTATACTTGACCAAAATAACAATTGTCATTAAAACTAATGACTGTTGCCAAAGTCACTGTGGACTCACTGATGACTGCAATTTGGATTTGGCATCAGAATTTTTCAAGTGAATGAAGCAGTGAGCAAAATTTTAAACTTAAGATGATCAGAAGATATCAATTTTCATTACAGAAGATACACAGCATTATTTATTTATTGATTTATTAAATTTGTAACGCACACAAGGTCACACCTAAATGTGAATCTGAGGCGCGAATAGTCAGTCACCAGGAGAAGATGCAATTAGATTTCCAAATCCCTGAAAGCCAAAGAGAAATAGTGAGTTTTGAGTCGCTTTTTGAAGAAAGGAAGTGAATTTGAGCTACGAAGAGAGTGGCAGTCCATTCCATTCCCTAGGAGCAGAGACATGAAATGCACGAGAGCCCATAACTGTTCTGCATCGTGGTTCAACTAAAAGCCGTCAGACAATTCATGTTTAACCTTATGTCCAATTAGCTTAATATGTATACAGTGGTCAAACTTATGTGCCAGCTTCAGTCCAGATGGATGGACTTTTATCCATGCCGAATTTTTGATTGTAATTTAAAAACTGATCAAACCTGGCAAATATAAAGTAGGTGAAGCAGGTAGTTTAGGTGGACACAAACCATTTTGTTTTGTAAATTTCTCATGATTTCTTTGCAGAAATGTTTTACTTTGCAAGACCCCAAAAATACATCCTCTAAATTTATGTCCAATATCTGCTTATCTTCCCATCAGAAACACTGGCATGATGATGACTCAACATAGACATATCATAGCATTAGTAATGTTCTTTGATATGTAGCATTATATCTAACAGTATTTGTACCTTTTCCGAACAAGTTCAGACAACCTCAGGCAATATCTTGCACTGGTATTGTTCTGTTAAACTAAAACTCTGAACTGACACAGCCTCATTACAACATCATATGGCCGGTCATACTATGAGCAACATGAGCAGCCAGAAATTTGTTTCTCATTTCTTTATATTGGCAACCGGCAACAGGTGTTCTTGTACAACACAGAACAAGACGACCAACTGCTACAACACTTCACCTGTCCAGACACGCAACAGTTCAACACTGGCAACAATAGAAGGTACAACAGGAGGACTTCATGCCAGAATTAGAGTTCTTGCAGATACAAAAGCAAGGAAGCCAGTACAAAAAAGAAAGATTACAAGAGATGACAGTAGTTGAAGATGAGTACATTACAGTGTAGAAGGGTGCAATGTCTAGGAAAATTTGATGTTAACAGTCAAATTTTGCATGGTAGGTAGACACACTGCCAGACAGTGTGCATAGTTGTAGAAAGGAAGACAACAAATGACAGTCTAACTGAAATTCAAAGTTCTCGAAACCTGCTAAAATAACTTGAAGTCATAGCCCAATCCACAAAACAAATCAAATAGACAATACTTTTTTTTAAATATTTGCAATTATGCTTTCTAGACCCAAGCACTTCAATAGTGGCCAAATTAAAATGTTTGCCAGCAACACATTCCTACAGGTGAATGAACATAATGACTAAGGCAACAGGAATCTCTTAATGACTCCTGCCAAGTCCTGCATAATAACTCAAGTATGTGCACCTTTCAGAATTGTAGAACTATGCTTGAGTAAACTCAATTTAAACAAGTCCCAACACAAGTCTAGACAAATCAACTAATGGTCCTTGCATATATATGGTGGCAAGATCAATCAATCAATTGATAATCAAGTGAAAGTCGCCATATGGCCTATCAAGATCCATTGATGTTTTAAGAAGGATCTCAATGAATTACGGCCATACTACCAGCTTAAAAAGCAGTTCTGTTCTTTACACAGCTTGGCAAAAACTTCAAGATAATGGCGTGAAGTTATCTTTGCATAGATCATATGTGATTTAGCCCTCACTTCAGTTAAGCCAATTCCTTTTAGAAATCAGACTGTTTCCAATACATACTACTGTCTATGTCATTACATTGACAAAAAAATTACTCACATACTCCTGACGGAAATGTCAAAAGCAAAATCATACCACATGACTTATCATGTGGTCATTGTGATCGTATTTCAACCAGAGCAAAATATCGCATGATATTTACAGTACTCCAAAGGAAATGCCATGGCTCTGCTGAATGAACCTTAAAGGCAGGCACTTCTGAATCATTCATATTTCCATTTAGTACCTCCAAAAGCCTAGATATTCATGTTCCTTTTAAATGATGAAAGATGACTTACTACCAGACTAATTCTGGTTCTGAAGTACAACAAGGACTATGTTAGCGAACAAAATAATTCATATACATTTTTATAAATCTTGGCATTTTAATTGCATAAATTTATTATGGTGAAGATGCCGATTTCCATATATAATACAATACAAAACAACTAGATATTGCCCTTCTTCCTAAATTTTTGGCTCAGAAGTGCATACAGGCCTCAACGAGCAATTGCAGTTGTAATGCAGAGCAATTGTGTACTCAGAAATATGGGCCCTGCTCAAGGTCCCTACACAGTAACTCCTCGCGCAAAGTGCGAACCTGCACACTCAGCGCACACCCAGCATTATGGGCCGACCACTCTAACCAATCGGCCACCGTGCCATGATAATATATCATCAGCATATACCACATACTATACAAGACAGGTGTATCATGGCAGGGTGCTCTATAGACTGCAGTCAAAACAAGGACAACAGAACGATGACAAGCTGTTATGCCCATGTCAACCACATCTCAGAGAATCCATTTAACCACAGGATATCTTTCCAATGCTACATGGTCAACTGCTTTCAGAACATGCACAGCTTATTAAATGACAGATGCAAGTAAACTTGAACATCTCTCTACCTACATAAACAATTGAACATATCAATATTGTGATACGATGCAGAACAGCTGGCACCATGGCGGTGACTCCAAATGCTCCAGAATGTATTAAATAAAGTTAAGATACTTTTCCACCAATGTATCTAGGCTTATTCAGGAAATACTACTAATACTGGTAAATAATATTACTAGTGCTAACATCAGCAACATTACTAATACAAATAATGAACTCAACTAGTTAATTCAAGTAAACCACACCAACAAAATAAGAAAAAATAAATCCTATTATCAGAAATCTGGTCCTGCAGTGAACATATGTTTCAAGTCAAACACAAATCAGATAATGGACCACAAGTAATTCAATGTACAAAAGGGCGGCTAACACAAGTATTTTCTCAATGTAGATATCAGAATTCACAACTCATAGAAAAGCCATGATTTAGAGCCCTGTCACGTGTTTGGCACGTCAATGTAAATAATGTGAAATTGACACCATGCATGCACATAAACAGAATACACAAAACCCAAACGGTTGAAGGCAAGGAGAATTCAGACGATAGTTATCATCTGGCTACTAACTAACGTGTCTTCATTATGCTATCAACTCATACCTAGTACTTAGGAAACACAGTGAATTCATTCGAATGACATTAACTCCAAAACAAGAGAGCAAGTGACTGGGACTGCGTCCGCATTTCAATCTGCAACATCTGAACCACACGTTTATAAAGACAGGGCATGGGCCTACCTGATCAAGATGCGCAACCCGTTACATTGCGAAGCTCATGTACACGCGTCCAGTCTCTTGTTTGTACTACGTTGTCAAGTACTCATTAACGAATCTAATCGTTAATTTCATTAATAGTTTACTAGCGCATTCATGTCACTTACATATGTATTTATCGATTTACATACTCACGGATGTCTAGACTGTGGCCCAGACAATACTAATACCCACCTTCCAACCACGGCCGCCATGTCGATCAGTGCAGATGTCTTCTGCGGCATTCTCTCTTTTTCGGGTCAACCTGGTCTTCGGTGGTGTTCAGGTAGTCTCGATATTCCAATAAACAAAAGGAAATAGCAGAAGACCGAATGATAATTCCGTAGTAGTCGCGTGAAAATCCGTCAGATTTGCAACCACGATGTGTATCTGATTCACACGCGCAAGTAAAGGCTTCGTCCGTCGCGTGTCGTCATTGGTAGACCATAAGCATGTAACTTCGGCTGCTTGTGACAAAGTGGGCCGGGTACAGCCAGTACTAGCATCAGATTATCTGTGAACGTGATTACAGCCTTAATTAATTAAAAATTGCTCCAACAAATGTAAGTACCACGACTTAACGAATCATACAAATTAAGCACTGGAAACCTGCAGAGTAAAATTATATGCCGAACGATTATCATAAACGGTTTGTAATTGTATTGACCATCCAGAACGCATGCAACAATTATAGGCCTGTAGGAACACAAATCTACGTGTGTGTGTGATACGTATAACTTGCATAGCCTTTGCTGTGTAGGCCTACAAGGCTAGTCGCGTGCTACGCAGCCTGATAATTAATCGGTATATCATTTGATTCTACGAAGGCAGCCTCTATATTAGGTATGTCTGTACGAGTAAGCTATAAGGAGAACATCATAAACTATATATGCTCATTAGTGTCTGTATTTATCGAATTCTGCAATAATAATAGCATGCAGCGCAGCAAGATATTTGACAAGAAGACGCTGACAAAGCAGACTTGGTGTCGTTCTGTATTGTGGGCCTAAAAATTACTTAGGCCTAGGCCGTCCGCATTTGCATTACCTCCCCATCCCAATCCAGCCAATTGCCCAATTCGCTCAACCCGATCCTCTTCTACCCTAACTCTTTTCCTCACATGCGTCTCCCATCCTACAACCACCTTGCACAACGTGAAAGCCACACCTCTTTCAATATCTGACGAAAGTAATCATTTTCTACAGACCACGTTGTGAGTTTTCCCATTTCCTAGCTCAAGTTTTAAACAACGTATCACCATCTGACTGCATGATCCTGGAGTCTTGACTTTAAACTGAGTCTGGCCCTATAATTGCCTATTAGACTGATAGGCTGTTGATAAGGAGTTGAAGAAACTCTCGAGAGCACAAAAAATTAATGTGATCTTTGTTTAATTCCAGCGTAGTTAAACGAGGCTGGTATTAACTACCTGTTGGACTTGCAGGGCTTACTGTGCATGGGTAAGGTGCTCTGATATTGCTGTTGTATGTAACAAAGGGACTCTAATATTCAATATGCATGCTTAGTAGGCCTACATATATCTATTTAAATGAAAGCACGGGCTGTAGACCCACTGAAAGAACTGTGCACACCAAATTAAGATGTGGGATTTCTGTATGTAGTTTCAATGGTTTGTCTGCATTTTCTAATGGTCACCATTATGTGTTGGGCCTCGTGAGCGGCCAAGTCGAGTTGGTCGAAAAAGCTTCGACTCAATCAACTTGCAGGTTGATTCATTGTTAGTTTCCTTGACTATGAAATTTCACCTACTATTCTACGGCTATACACGTCACACAACATGTTTACAATGTTCGTACATTGATGGACACTGAAAAATACACTGGGGTCGTTTTGTCTTCGCTGCTCCATTTCGCGTCTGCTGAACTCTGACAGAACCCTCCAAGAGTCACCAAGACCCCAACTTTGACATTATGTAGTAGCCTATGGACTACAGACTACTGTAGTAACTTACTGCACTAATCTTGATAGCCTATAGTTTCTGTTACTAAGGACCTCTATATATACTTCGAACTTTCTTACTTGTTGAGATGGCACTGAATTTTTGTACCACACGTAGGAAATTCCATTGTAGTCTAAATACATATAAATAGCCGTCTATAGCTAATCGAGTCATTGGTGACAGCGAGGCTTAATACTTACAAGTCATTATTGTCAACCACACACAATATTATAATGGTCAAAATATCTGGAATTTTACTTAGCAGTTCAATTACGATTTGTAGAAGTGCATCATGAATAATTTCGATCCTGGAATATAAAGAATTCAAAATTCAACAGTCATGACATAACAAGAGTGGTTCATGAGATGTATTGTCCGTGTTAGAACCACTGCACATTAATGGGCCTGGAACTCCTAATAGCACATCTCCCCCACGCCTCCTATTACAAAACTCTGAAAACTGTGACATTGTCCCATGAGACATTACGTACTGTCATCCCTATCTATAACTCCTGCGCTGAAGATGAATTTCTGCCCTATGTTTCTTTCGGCTTCTTATATTAATTATTTCCATTCTCTCCAATGTTCTGAACTTTTCAGCCTTACTTTATAGCTCAATTCCTTGTAGCCCGAAATCATTTTGTAGCTCCTCTTTGAACTTTCTCCAACTTTTCCATCTCGAGTTTTTCAGGTATGGCCTCCATAACCTGGATGCAGTGGCGGACTGTGTGACCGAGCCAGTGATTTGTCAAGTTTCAGGTCCACTTTTCTGGTGACTATTGTCTAGCTTACCATGCCTTGAGTTGAGTTGGCTTTTTGCAGCAATTTTGGCCAAGAGACTACAGTCCAAGTCGGCAAAAGTCGATCGTCGGTAGAGTCAAACCAATCGTAACACTCGACTCGATTGTTCACGGAGTAGGCCTATATTGCGTATCTAAACAGGCGATTAAACTTAACTTGAGTTATATATAAACTTGCTTCGAACACAAGCTCTTCAGGCTTACCAACTATATCGGGTTAAACCACTATATTGCGAATCGTTCGTCTGTCAAGATTATCTATAAAGGGCACATAATGTCAAAGCTCATAGTAAATGTCCACTTAGAATTGAAAAAAAGAAGTTAAATTACATAACTACATAACTACTTGCAAAGTTACTTAATTATTACAGAGTTATACCTAAACAATTACAGAGTTATACCTAAGCAATTTACGTACAATATTGAGCCGAAGCACTCCAAAAGATTACAGTGGTCCATTATGCCGAACAGATCGAGTGAAATCAAGTTCACCTGAAGCACACAAGAGTCTACTCATCTTGAACTGGGTCGCCCATTCTTAACTTTTGCAGTGGGGCATATAAACGTCAGGTTGTACGCTGAAAAGCGTTCGCCTGCGCTGTTGTGCGGTAAGTCAGTGCTTCTCAATGACATTACGATAAGCAAACAACTCACTAAGAGGTTTGGAGAAGTCTGCAGTGTGCAAACAAAAGACCTCTACAAACTGGTCTACGTGACTCTGTAAAAGTCTGACTAATAAAATATGCCATATCTTTACGTGAATTGGTTTTACTTTTGTTGATTTTGGAAATCAGTCTTTTAGGAATGCGTGCCATGAAGATCAGTAATCGTAAAGATCTCGTTAAAAGGATTAAATAAAAAAGGAAGTAGAGCATGTACCATTTTAGTCATATGGCAATATTAACCAGGGCGACATGCGACGGACGAAAACAAGCAACGCTGATTCACACTCAGACAGCAGTCTCGTAGTAAGTAGTTCTGGCGGGAGCGAGACCGGACACGCGAGAAATATCCCACAACTTAACAAAACGATGGTTGTGGGAACATTTTAAAACACAAAAGCAAACAAAAATAAGTTTCATGGTTGCATATTTTAACAAAAACAACGCTGCTTACTATAGAACAAAGGCCAGCAACGATGAACTACTTTTGGCGGCGCTTTGACCCACGGTTAACAGCATCGTCATTCGGTTGTATGCATTGCTGTATGTGGCGAGGGCTACTTGGCTGAGTGCCAAAATTAGGTGGCTGGCGTGGCGCGAAGTTACTTGGCTTGTCTTCCTGTCTGTCTATGTCTGTCTGTTGACCCGTTTCTGTGTGCAACAATTTTGTATCAGCAGCTTGAGTCGCTATACTGAAATTGCGATTAATAAGATTAAGCGAGTACAAAATCTAAAGAGAAAACCAGTCGGTTGTTCGAGTATATATATATGAAACCGGTTTTTATTACTCTTCATAAGTCTTCTAGCCAAACGATATATCGGATAGACACCTCCTTGTTATCCGACTTTACTAGACGACTTTCTTTACGCGCTTCACATTTTAAGAATTCTTTAGCCCACTGGAATGTGTGGAGGCGACAGCGGAGCGAGGGAGGGAGGGAGATTGTTTGATACTTTGTCCTGAGCGACCGACATTAGGTCGGCTGGCTAATGGCTATCTGGGGTATTTTTGTCATGAGTTTGTTCTTTACTTCCTGTTTCGCTCGATTGTTCTATCTTGAAGACGGACTTGTCGTGTAGTGTGAATCATTAGAAACATCAAACAAAGAATTAATTACTATTAAAGGCACTCGAGATTGATTAGCATGCATGCTGAACGTGATAGATCGTATAGGTCGCGACCAGCATTTGCAGCACCGGGCGTCGTGCAACGGTCGTGCAACGTGCATTGTGGCGAGTTTTTGGTATGTTTAGGTCAACTATGGTAAGCGGAGAGCGTTATGTGGGCCTACATGCAACATATCAGCTGATGTGGACGACATCATGTGGTCATTTGTAAGACCACATTCTACAGTCTGTCAACACTGACTATTGATAGGAAGAGTGCTTGAGCTATGTAGAAGCTATCAGTGCTGCTTGTCGAATCTGAATTGGATGGCATTTTTCAGGCCGATGTGCAAACGCGCGGACACACACACACACACACACACACACACACACACACACACACACACACACACACACACACACACACACACACACAGAGTGATCAACTCACGTATATGTATATTCAGAGAGAGAGAGAGAGAGAGAGAGGCTGATGTTAATATAATTATGTTGTTTGATTTAAAAGGCTTTCATTAACGCTAAACAAACTGATTCATTATGTCATTATGACCGTATTGTTTTCTAGGGCACCACCGGATACCTGCATAGCTTTAGATACACTATCTTCGCTTCATCCGCCTTAACATTCAACCTTCGCCATTGCATACGCTGACGACACTCAATTATTCATTTATTTCTCTCTAAGCAGCTTCACGTGCTCCAAAGACCATCTGCACCATTTGGTTACCAAAATCTCATTCTTGATAACCTCAAATCTTCTGTGGCTCAACCCTTCCAAAACTGAATTTATGCGTGTAGTCCTCCGTAGCAACTCAGTAAAATTCCAGAAAACTTTATTTCCCACAAACCTACCTCTGCAGTCACCCACACATTCATTGCGACTTATTCTATCGGCAAACTTAGCTTCTTCAATCACACGTTTGCCCATCCAAACTCGGACATCTTTTAAAATCCATCTTTTGACGTTCAATATAATGTCAGGTTCGACTCATTTTTACTATTTACTTTTTGTTATACCATTTTCCGCCATTGGGTCAATATCGCGGGTTTCGATCAGCGTAAAAAGGAGACATGGAAAATTGTGGAATAATCAAAGGGGAATCTACCATTCGGAAACTTAATTACTTGGTGCAGCTGAATGGAAATCGTTAGCAGAAGGGATTCTTAAAACTCATCTTTTCCATTAGTACTTTGTCTAAATTACTCTGTAACGTGCCATTTGAGTTAGACTTTAATTTATGAAGGCACGCCATAATTACAAGTATTGTTCTGCTCAGACCTCGTTTTATATCTTTCGTATGTTCTGTCAACGACCATCTGCTTACACCACAAGACCCGTTTTATAACCAAACCCTACTTTTTTTAACAGCCCTTGGTACAATTCCTATCTCTAGACCTCCAGGTCATTCCAATAGCGCCTAGAGAGCACTAACACACCGATCCGTGACCATAACATATCCCCCTTAAATTACCCCCTCTTTTCGATTGCGACGTGAGTTTAGACCATAACATCAGCTTCTCCGATGATTTCAACAAACTTTCTGCCTGAGCTTCATATTTGTAAATTAATGACTCCTATGACGCCTGGTGAATTAAAGCCAGGACAGTCCTTCATGAGATTACATGCTATCACATTACCTGCTATGTTACATGCTAGAGATTACATGTGGCGGGTTCCACTCTCGCCAGCTCCTTCTTCTAGATGACGAGATTACCGGCGGTTCTTTCCTCAATCACCAAGCTCAACAGCACGACACTGGATGGTTTTAGTTATAGTTACACCGCTCAATAGGTTGCGCCGTTCGTATCGGAATTGTCCCTCATTCTTGATTAGTGTCAACAAGCCGGTCCAGACCAGATCTTCAGCTGGTTCATGAATTTCTTGTCCGTGGGTCGCAGAGCTGAGAGTGGCAGGCGGCTCTAACGTCTGCCTCGAGGTGTCGGGTTTCGTTGCTTGACACTCCGTTGATATTTGCATACTTCTCGCCGTCTGTATTGAGGCCGTCTGCCTCCGGCAAAACCCATTGATGTCTCCCATCTCAGGTTTAAGGTAGACACTTTCATTCGTAGTTCTCCCACGCCTCTGCTGTCGGTCGATGACTTTTATATAGCGCCATCGTCCAGAGTTTCGCGCGTGACAGTTGGCATTATGGATCACAATATACATATATTTTAATATTTTGTGATGCTCCTCATAGCTGAGAAGCCATGAGAATCAGCTGGAAGCATTGGTACATCTTTCGCTACGTCACTTCCGGTCTAGTACAGCAGTTAGTTCACTACGTATAATGCCGTGGATATAATTTTCCAGGTCGATAAGCTATATATAAGGCCAAAAGTTGCAGGTCACTCGGATGACTTCAAATATACGTCTTGCTTTCTTTAATTGACAAATATTAATTGTTCAAGGATAGATAAAACTTCTCATAGTCCAGGTAGTAGTAAGCCGTCATCGTAGATCATGGAATGTAATAACTGAGGGGTGTCGGGAATTTGTCTTCCGTTTTCGCTGTAGCAAAAACTAGACAAGAAACAGATCGACATTTTAAGACGTATGGGCTATGGGCCTGTTGAGATATAAATGGTTGTTTGAACGCTACGGTATCGTCGGCGAGATAACGCTGCATCACGTGATCTGTGAATAAAATTACCATCGTGACAAACATGTTTTTTTTAAAATTCCATGCAGTCACAAATCCTAGTCTGAACAACGAGATCAAGTTTCAAGTGCTTATTTTTGCAGCGTTATACATGGTCAGTGCAGCGTTGCTCTGCTTTAGGTGTTACGTCACCTGTTCAGCAATTAGCAATTACAAGAGGTGTAAAAAAATATGCCGTGCATATTCCTCCGCGAAATACAATATTCTGACGATGATTCTGACACCAGATTCATCTCTCAGACAACAATAGGAGAAACATTTATTGTGATTGAATGCAATGTCATCCAAGACGTCATAGTTTGACATTATTTCACATCTCGTCACGTAAAAGGTAACATTGCAAGCTCTTTGGTGGCCAAAACAAACTCAAGAATCGCAGCCAAAGGAATTTTGACTCTCTTTCTCTTTCTGTCTGTGCTGTGCCTGTCCGTGTGTCCGTCCGCCTGTATATCTCGCCCTCCCACTCCAAAATGTTAAGCGTGAAACACCGCTACGAGGGTGAAAACTCGCCAAGGTTGCGGCACATGAATGTTAAGTCTTGTAGCAACAACCACTTAAAAGCACTCATTCTACAAACCCTTGAGACACACATGGACACAACTGAACAAACATTGTAACACACGGGTGTGCTGCCCAGCTTCTGGGAGGACACGTTCAAGCAAATCTTTTAGAAAACGGGTCCAAAAAGCACCAGACCTCCCTCCGTCCGCCCGCCGTCTAGCCAAACCGAACGACCGATTAACCGTCTGACTCATAAGGTCTTCCTACGCCGCGCAGTCTAGTCGCGCGCTTTCATTATCATTGTCGGCCGCGCGACGGCTTGAAACTAGGTCGGCTGGCCGTGGGGCAGGCGGGCTGGGCCTAGGCGCCACGGTCTGAACAATGTATGGAATGCCGTTGGCTTCATTTTGCTGAGAGTTTCGGTTATTTTTAAAGAGCGTATTAGGTTTTTATGTGGGAATGTTGGCTAGGGCGAGGGTGGAGGCGTTGTGTGGAGCTTTCCTTCAGCTGAGCCGTAGGGCCGTGTGAAACAGTCTTCTTGGCGCCAATGTGAACAAACACTATCCCAGGCGCACACTATTCACCGCTATTCAGTCAGTCTGTACTGCCATTCTATTGCGGCTGGGTAGTGTAAGGTAGACGCCCATCACTGGAAGGAAGAAGGTATCGTTAAACATTGCGACCTGAACTCTGTCAGTTTGAGTTGAGTTTGTCCTAGGCCACCGGTCGGAAAAGATTTAAAGCTTGCATTCCAGAGTGCGTGTGGGCGACAGGTGGTATGTAAATTGCGCAGACTATCTAGGTCACAGAAGTAAGCGCTCGTTGGTACCACCTGTACTTGTTCTTACTTTATGCCTGTCGCTAAATTCCATGATGTAGCGTCATACCACTTCAAATGTCTTATACTTCCAGAATTATGTAGCGATAAACTGGAACATATGATGCAAGTTTTACCACTAGTGTTGGGCAGCGTTTCCCGACCTGTGTTCCGGGGACAGTGGTGGACAATACCCGTCCACGAACCCTTAGTTTCCGGTCCGAAAAGTGAATGTTTTCCATACATTTTTTGCTACAGAACACGCCTAGGCTACGTCATCCTAAGAGGCCCTTTGCTGCTTTGCCTGGGGCTCGTAGTTTCTCTGGTCGGGGACCCGGAATTTATGTCGGCGGGTTTAAATATAATAATATCAACTGAGAGGGACACCGTCGCACTGATAAAGGAAGCAGAGGGCATAACGCCCATGGACCGGCGATGTCTAGGACCCGAGCCCGGCCCACGATCAGCTTAGAAAAATATTATGATTAGTCATACAAAGTTTGCGACATGTGCCTTTTCAAATGTCATTTTACTGACTCTTTACTATACTCGGTTTTAATTTCAAGTATCTAAATATCACTCTACTTAAATTGTTTGCAATAGAAGAAGCTCACTTCTTTCTTAGAGGCCCGTGACCTAGGGATCCGGGAGTTCTCTGCCTAGGGATCCCGGAGTTCCCTAGTGAGCTAGGGATCCGGGATTTCTATCGGCGTGTCGGTCAGCAATATCGACGAATGAATCGCTTCGCAGACTTTCAAAGGCAATGTAAAAAAACTGCGTAAAAGTCACCAATGACGAAGAAGCCAAATGCTAAAGAAGGATTTTAGTAAGAATGTAAAAATGGTGTGAAGATTATTAGCAGATGCGTGCTCTTCATTCTTCAATATGGATAAACCTACAAATGTGCAGTCATGCCTGTTGAACGAAAGATTTTGATAATGAAATGGACCTGGGACTAATATGGAAGCCGCAGCGTACCAATGAGTGATCGTCTTTTTTTAAACATCGCTGTTGTCGGTTATACAATGGATTAAGTGACATCCGGGTACTCGGCAGAGTAACACAACGTACAATCACCGAGAAGTTAATCTAAATCTTTATCACTTCAGTCATAAAAATCTTTTCTTGAACACATTTTATATTGCAGGTTCTGTTCATAAGGTCATTTTTTTTATTTCTTTAACAGAAACAAATGCGACTACCGAGTTATGATGCAAAGTTTATGATGTAAAATAAAAGCCACACACACAATCAATGTCAATTATACAATTTTCGTCGACTTCCATATTAGTCCGGGAAATGGTAGGGTGGAAATTAAGATCAACAGAAGACGAGAAAGACCTGGAAGTCACAATTCATCAAAGCACAAAATCACGAAGGCAGCGACCAAAACCAATAAAGTCTTGGAATTTTTCAGAAGAACGAGAATAAGATGAGACAAGACCATCATACTGAATCTGTGCAAGACTTTCGTCCGACCACATTTAGAGTAGAGCCAAAGTGCAGAGGGTGGAGACACAAATATTGAAATCTGACGAGAGGATTTGGAGCAATGACGTATGAATACAGATTGATGAGACACAGACAAAAGTAGATGCAGAGGAGATCCCATTCAATCACAAAAGCTGACGATGAACAAAGGAATAACACCATACTCGAGATTATTAGAGCTAGCTAACATCAGAAGTGGATTAAGTGGACATGGATGCAAGATCCTCAACGATTCAGAAGACAAGCAAACATTTTCAGCAGCAGAGTGATCAGCGCACGAAACGAACGGAGTGATGAGACAGTTTCAGTGGAATCACTCAACCACCCGTCAGATGAAGCTCGGACGGATGGGATATTAAGACACTAGTAGGGTTCTTACACAGGCTTTTCTTCTTCTGATCTACGTTAACCTTAACATTATATAATGTTAATAGCATTATGAAGTTTAGGGACACTATCTTGCGAGTAAGCCTAATGCCATATATATATATATAATATAATATATATATATATATATATATGTGTGTGTGTGCGTGTATATATATATATATATATATATATATATATATATATATATCCGTGCGTTGATCACTCTGCTGCTGAAAATGTTTGCTTGCATTCTGAATCGTTGAGGATCTTGCATCCATGTCCACTTAATCCACTTCTGATGTTAGCTAGCTCTAATAATCTCGAGTATGGTGTTATTCCTTTGTTCGTCGTCAGCTTTTGTGTCTGAATGGGATCTCCTCTACATCTACTTTTGTCCAGTGTTGTTAGTCTGTGTCTCATCAATCTGCATTCATACGTCATGTATATCTAGAAGCCTTGTAACCTGGTCGACTAAAAAAATTATGAGAATTTGGGGATCATGGTCGCCCTCTTGCGAATCCACATAATACTAATACAACTTGATACAGTGTCGCTTCGAGCGAGTAATAGAGAAAAGTATTATAATGGCACCACACGATGGTTGAAGAAGAACGAGAACTTAAACAAGAACAACGAGAAGAAGACCACTATTGACGCATATCATCGTTGTCATGGATGCGTCGTTAAATAAACTTATTCCACAAGAAGAACACGAAAAAACAGCACAAGTGGAAAAAGAATACGAACCAGAGAGGAGCATATGCAAAGAAAACAGACGAAACATAGACGTGAAATATGAATACGTTGACACTGTTAACTGTACAATCATTAGTCATTGTTGGATATGTACTGCAATTGGTTGCAATGATTCACAGTACCTGTTAATGATTGAATACAGATTCATTTTAATTAGCTTTTATTTGCTACACCGTTTTTCCTTGCAGTCAATGTGAACACGAAGGAAATATGGATCAAAAGTAACAGTAAAAGAAGAAGAAAAACAAGGACTAGAAGAACAATAAGAGCTCAAAATTTAATGAGAAAAATGAGCTTATTTAATCAACCGTTTCAGATGCAGTGTGTTTCTGTGTAGGTAGCCATACGGATTGACGTAGCGTCATTTTTCGAGGGTAACCTACGGCCTAATCCACTGCACAGAGCAATCCAAACTTAGCCTGCAAATTGGTTGTGTTGTTCTCACATTTACCACTCGCTATTTAAATGGAACATGCAACAACATTTAGAAGTTTTACGACACAACTTTTTTGTAAGTTTGAGAAGAAGCCATTAATTCGCCTCTCTTTAGTCTTTATTTGTCCAGGAAGGCAATAGACCATACACTTCTGTTTTATGCAGCTAATAATTAATATGTTTCGCTTCGACGTAGCAACAGCGAATGATTACAGTGGCGTCTCATGATAGTTGAAGAAGAACAAATTCATAAACAAGATCAACGAGAGGAAGAACGCGAACAAACAGCACAAGAACACGTACAGGTTTTATGCAGCTAATCTCCATGTTTAATTGTGGCTGTTCTATCATCCGCCAGCGTTGGACACCCTGGTTAGAAACAAGGCTAATGTTATATATTCACTATATGAAGGTTTTGTTATATCTCGAAACTATAAACTGTTATGTACCTTTGACTAGCCACTGGTCACTAACCTATGAGTCGCTATAGTGACGTAACGGGTCTCGTGCCCCAATGGCAGCTTAGAACCAAAGGGTCCTCGGTGATTGACCACACTAGATAATCAGCGGACAGTTGCAGGATTACCTTCGTTCGCAACTATTTAATTGTGGTGATTTTGTAGCTGATCGGGAAAGATAAGTTGCAAGACTTTCCATTTTCCTACATCCGGGTGTTGCTCCAAGGCATATCGTTCGTTTACTTCGGGTGTTTCGTGTTTATATTGCTTTTGGATCTAGCATATGTAACGGAAGTTGAAACAAACACCTATGATATGAAATTGCTGGCTGTCTGATAAACATCGAGAGATCTGGTGCCTTACCAAGAGACTCTACAATGGTTAACGGAAATAATCATTTGAAAGTGTAATGATGTCGTCCTCTAGCGAATAAACGCGTGTCGATTATTTATTATGGCACCTCTTGCGAGTAAATTGTGAAGCGATGACAACAGCAGCGCCTCATGAGTGTTGTAGAAAGAAAAAGAAAGCAGAAGCAATAGATGGATAATTTATAGAAATGAGGCGGAACAGGTCTGTTGCTAGTGATCTATGTGTCGTTGTCAAGTATTAGTTGCTACTGCAACTTTGTTTGGCGATGAATAATTAATCTAAATATCAATCAAAAATGAAAGTAGACCTACTGTTAAGGTAGAACAATCCGTCGGAATTGTTTCCATGCACTTCGGTCATTTAGATAATTATATTCACAAGCAGTACCTAGGGAGCACGTGCATTTATAATTGTATACATCGGCCATAAGACGTATTTACACTTTGCTTACGTTACTAAATTTACCTCTCCAATTTTGGCCTAAACTCATTATAATTGTCTGTTCACAGCGGACTCAGGAGAGGTAAAGGTTGACTCTATATGACTCCGTGGCTGGGCTGGAAGCACCTCTAAGTAGTTTCGCTTGATGAGGTGCGATATAAATTATAGAAATGATTGAATAAGCAAATAAATCAATGAACGAATTAATGAATAAATAAACTGAAGCAGCTCAAGTCTAGGAAGATTACGTAAAGCCGACGTAATAACGTGTCGGTAGACATTGGAAACCGTAACTTGTTGTTAACTCTATAGTTCCTCACCAGTCCAGAAATACTTTTCGTCTTTAACACAGATTCCGTGGAGAGGAAGATTGCATGAAGATACCTTAGGTCGATTTCTTAACGAGAGATCGAAAAATAATAATTCCATCAGTGTCGAGGGTAGCAATTAATTTCGTATACTGAGCCTGTCATATTATTCAGTGATACTGTAAGAAGAAGTCTGAAGGGTATCGAGCGTTGTCTCGCAACAGTGATATTAAACATAGTTCATGACTAAGTTTCAATTCAGTTCTTTATTCCTGAACTTAGCTACAGCAAACCACTAATTCTAATTTTGCTTCTCAGATAATTTTGCTTATCGCTCTTATTTTAGTTATTTATGAATTTTTTTCTTATTTTAGTTATCATAGTAATTGATTTAATTGTTGTAAAAAGAGTTTCAATGTTACTCTGAGATATCTTTCCTCAATTTAAGGTAGGTAGGCTACTCTCATTTCTATATATTTCCGTGAATAACAGGTGCAGACGTTGGGTCTAGGATACAGGCAGCCTCTGCTTGGAAGTGGGTTTACAATGTGCTTCTATTCTGGGTTCGTTAGAGATTCAAACCACTGATACATCATGCAAGTCATTCAGGATTTAGTAGTAGGGGTTTTACTTAGGGATGAAGGTGGACATAATAACGAAGGTCCAAGATAGAGGGGATATTATAGACGACAATGAAAAGAATTAAAATGATAAAATGATTTAGTTCTGAAAATAATTCCCCATTTTATTCATTAGTTTAGTTCGGCAAATAATCCCTAATTTAATTCCTGATTTCTCTTTTGCAGCCTAACTAAATTCATCCCTACATTCAATTCTACTAGTTGTTTACGAAATCGTTTGTTTCTATTTCCAATTTTAGATAGAATATTGTAAATGAAGATGTCACTGTCTTGTCAAGTGTTATTTAAAAGATATTTAAATTAATATACAACATTGGATACTCAAATAAATCTTAAATAAATTAAAAGTGACGACTTTTGTTGTTCAAACCCATGAAGTCACAAATTATTCAATAACTAGAGTTTATCCGTGTCTGTGATTCGATTCGCGAAGTCTTGGTGAGACCTACAGTGGGGGGTGTAGCTGGTTGTGGCGTCACCAGTTGCTCATCTTAGAGACACATTCGCTGACGCCGCGCAAAATAAGCTTAAGCACCAATTGGTCATAATAACAGCGATTGCGGTATAAACGCTAATGCCACCTTTTGAAAGATGTGGATTCGGCCTATACCAGGCGTTCACCTTATCCTGCAGTTGACGAACTTTGTGCATCATGGCCCTCTGGCGAATGCATTGCTTGGTTTGTTGAACGACTTTAGTTAGAACGGTGGCTGTTGCTAATTCTGTTGAAAATCTGGCCTACTGGGCGAAAGCCAAGAGGCATTGTATTTAAATCAGCTCACCACACCCATCTCTGGTGTTGCTCAATTTATATCCAAACACATCTTACAATCGAATCACGGATGTTTGATTTTGCTATGCATAGCAGCGGAACTGTGTTGAGATTCTCGCCGTCTTCGATGACTGGTCCAGCGTTGGAATAAGATGAAATCGTCCCACTCTGCATTCTGTTGAGGCTCTTCAACCGAAGTTTGATTTCTGGTTATCAGAGCATGTGGATTTCAACCGCCTTTCTATGACGGATTGAGAGTCTCGACTGAGATCTGTGTGAAGAGACATTCAGTTGATGCCCTCTGCTTAATAAATGACGGAGCCAGATGGCTTTTATATCATCTAGATTAGTTGAGTGTAAACGGAACTCTTAACAATAATACACATCAACTGACCAGTAGCGAATCAGAAGGACCAGAATTGACCGTGAGTACTGCCTATCGATTCCGTTTTGACTAAGCGCCTGTGAATAAGCTGGCTCCCGCGACTTCACTTATTGCGCGCTGTAGAAATTTCGAGATAACGATTGTGGTTGGCCATGCTCTGTCTCAGCGGAAACGAGTGTATACATGTAACCTATATGTACTGAGTTTTACAAACGTTAAACTCGTTCTTTGAATATCATTGGTTTGAATTTCGTTATGCGTTGATGAATCGATTACGTTTACGAAGTAACAATATTTTCGAAATATTACCGATTAGGGCTTTATATTATAAAGCCTCAATCGACAATATTCCAATAGGCCTGTATTATTTCAATAAAAAATTTCATAAGTTAGTCTTAAATTTGATGCTGTCTTGCGTTGTTGAACAATCCGATACACTTGACATTCGTTGTTCTGATTCCTAATGATTCGCCAGGTGGCGCTAGTGAGCTACCAAACGTCACTGACTGAGACTCTGGCTGAGCATTGAGCAGAGAGTGTGTGCGTCTCGTATTAAGGTTGAAGCGAAGGATCAGTTTTAAACTTGCATTGAGCAATAGTGTCAATTGACCGCGAGTAAAAGTCTAAAATTTTACTAGCACGATTTATGCCGTTTTTTCAGCGGCGTAGAGGTTTAAGGTATATTCATGGTTTTGAAAAGTTCAAAGACTGAGTCGCAGGTCCCAACTGCTGCGAATGTGGGATAAGTCCGACACGATACACTTAATCTAATTAAATCCTGATACTTTTATGTCGCCACTATCGTGATGTGCTGTCGATTTGAATTTCGTTATAGGTTGACAAGTCAAAGTAAACTGCAATCAAAGGGACTTAATACTCCAATACTTAATAATCCATATACATCCCCGGATGCCCCTTACAGTAGAGTGGCACTGTTTCTCTTTTGTATTCTTAGCAGTTTATGGCTACACCCGAAGTTACGTCTTCTCAGGGGCAGGTAGGGCTACATTATTCCCAGGGCAAGACAAATGATAAAGTGATTCTCAGGCGTGGTCTGTAGACCTACTTGTTGACGACCATTTTCAAGGTATCGGGATATTGAACGATCGCGATTGACAAACTGTATGACATTCATCTTATTCGTCAGCCGGTTTATATACTTAGTCGAAAATGAAGAGCTAATTTAGGCATTTTCGTTGTTTTTAAAACTCAGAATCTTTCGTGTCATTGTGACTAAATCGTATTCGTATTAACGACGCTTTTTATTATCAGTGCACAAACCTTCTGTCCCTTTCCGGATGTCGATGTTTATCCACTTGTATTCCAAAGTCCAAACGCGCGTTGTCTCCTGTGGATAAGAGACACCCCAAATTTCATTCGTATTTGACCCGCTGCTTTTATTCTTGTGTTACAACAGCCTATATGAAATTCAAGCTATACAAATGGCTTTATTTTCAAGCATCTTTTTTGATCTTCGGAATTAAGTTTATCGCAGAATTACGTGCATATACCTACAGTGACATTTGAAGGTCATTAGTCTACACTTGAATCGGGTGAATCACAAGCACAAACGACCAAATTTAAATGTAAAAGTCAGGCAACTCTTATGCGCCATGATAGTAATTGTAATCAAGTATTGTCATATATCCGCACTTTACGTCGGTGTACTAATAGGCGACCTGTGACTCCAGAGCTGGAAAGATTAATCGGCTGAGGAACCTAAATAATCACATTGTCAGTAACTTATAAGTTAACCATTACCTAGAAGAATGACAGGCTCAGTTGACCTAGATGGCCGGATATTAAGCTATCCATTCCTACTTGAGTTCAACTTGCTTACCTATATACACTTGTACTATTAGCATATTATTACCATCACTAAATGTTTTAGTAAGAAATTGATTGATAAACCATAGCTGACGGACTTTATTCAATTTAGCTCAACCGTTACATCGACTCCAACTCATTCTATTTCACTTTAATTTATGAAATTAAATAGTCTGTTTAATTTGGATATCCTCATTTTACTTCAGTACAGATGGTTTTCATCTCCTTCGATTTTTGTCGGTCTTGCCTTATAAGTGTCAACGCCATCCCACAATTCTCCTCTCCCTAGGACGCATCCTAGGATTTTTCATCATGCTTGAAATTCAATTCAATTCTTGAAACTTTCCTTTTCTAAGATATCTCTACTAAAAAACCCCATTCGATTGGCTTTGTATTGATTCGAAGTGATTCGTCATTCCTTTAGGACTTTCCATTAATTCTAAATGCAATACATTACAGGAACCCGTATACAATACAAACACTACTATCCCATTGCCACAAGAATTTGTTAATAGAACTAGTATGCTCGATACACCTAAGAAACATGGCTTTATATATGCTTTGGGTATCTAACAGTCGATAGTGATTGTTGGTTAAGTATACGAGGCGACGATTTTCTTGTAGATGAAAATAAAGTAAACAAAGAAAGTTTGGGACAAAGATGAAATAGAGAGAGGAGAGAGTGAGTGGAGGGAAACAGAAATGGTGGAATAGCAAGGATGAGGAGAAGAGGAAAAGGAAGAAGAAGCATGCATTATGGGAGATGGTGACGATATATATTCATCCATCCATTCATTCATCCCTCCATCTGTACATCCATCCATCCATCCATCTATCTGTCAATCTAATCTATGCATCAATTCCTCCATCCCCCATCCGTTGATGCATCATGAGTTTTTACTTCCGCTATGTGTATTATGTGGCTCCTAATTGACCATTCATACTGTCACTCGCCTATCTGTGAGATCTAGTTGATAGTCATTACACAATCATAGCTTTACATTGAGCACGACGAAAGGCGAATTGCAACAGTTACCAATCAGTCAGTCAAGACAGATTATGAGAAAAATGAGAAAAGCGATTTCATGTTTGATGTTTCGTATGTTATGTAACAATTTGTTATCTGTTTTCTATCTGTTTTCTGTTTTCGATTACGATGGGTGTACATTTAACATTAATCAAAGAATCCCGAAATCAATGGGCGTAAGGTGGGCTACACATGGGCTCCATACGGGTCACACGTGGCCATATTGGTCATGCACGAGCCCAAGTAGCCATACTAAGTCGTTTTCTTAATGCATCGATTGAGAGTCTCTGGCAATGTTTGATGGTTTGCAGTTCTATCTTGTGGGGCGAAGTGGTCTATTCGTAGCATGCTGGACTGTCAACACAGAGATCGGGGGTTCAAATCCCCCCAGGGCAGAAATATGGGTCGAAACTTTCCTATTCCATCTGCATCTTTAGTCAACTTAGTTATGAAGATTTCACTATATTGGTGGGAAGATGATTGGCCACTCGCCTTCGTATACCGAGACTAGGAAAATAAAGTCACTAACACGTCAGACCAATGGCTGCCTCAGGGCTAGCCTAAGGGACTGCTCTCTTCTCCTGCTTCTTTATAAGACACAGCCAGCCGTGTAGTTAATAGTGATCTTCATAATGAATCTATTAGTGCACTACAGATCTAATCTCTAAAGATACAACAGGTGGCTCTACAGTTCATCCAATTCTGTTGCTTTTTCTTTTGGGGTCGGATCGGCAGACATTATACCTTCAGACATTACCTGCAGACATTACCCGTCATAGCTGTTGCCGTTACCGATGAAAGCATCGATGATTCCTTGGGACATAACCAACGTATGCGTAAACATATATCGCCAATGCCTTTGCTTGTGAAGTATGGCGTCACGGGTCGCTACCTGGGGCAGCAGAGCGTTGCAGACAGACAATGATGGGAAATCAAACGATAGGTTACCTACTTGTCTGACCTTGACTGACAGACGTTGGGTAACACTACAATGGTGACCGCATCGAGGCTATCTCCAGGATAACTCGAGGGTCGTTCTGAGGGCGGCGGGAAGGGGTGAGGCAAGGTAGCGTTAGTACAAAAATGGCAGATCATTGGGTAAAGGAAGATAAATCAAGAAAAAAGAAAAAATGGACGAGCTTAGAGTTCAAAAATGTATCAAGACACGCAACAGTAACCAGTAACAATCATCTGATATCGTTGTATACTTGACCGATGCGAAAGAAAAATAGAAAAAGGAAGTGCAGTTAACGGCTACCATTACGTAGGAGAGACGATACAAGGGAAGACATAATAAGTCTTGTACTAAACATCAAAAGGACTTGCACTGCATTTAGTGATAGGTTATAATTGTATGGATGTCACTTGAATGCACCCATTGACACAAACGCATGGTGCATCAAAAACCGATACTGCTGCTGGTGAAAATTGTTGATGATAAGTTTACAAGTATGTTATGTTTGGATGTATATATGCACGCACATGTGTGTGTGCGTGCCCGTGCGTGCGTGTATGCTTGTATGAATGTGTGTGTATGGTATGTATGTATGTATCTATGTACGTATGTGTGTATGTATGTGCGTGTATGTACGTGTGTGTGTAGGTATGTATGTATGTATGTATGTATGTATGTATGTATGTATGTATGTAAGTACGTATGTCTGTATTATGTATGTATGTGTGTGTATGTATGTATGTGTGTGTGTTTGTGTGTGTGAGTGTGTGTGTGTGTGTGTGTGTGTGCTTGCGCGTGCATGTCGGACATATGCGTGAATGAAAGCCGAAATGTGTGATTGTTCAAAAGAAACGGATTAAACTTTCAAGACATCTTTGATAGACTAAAATAAATGCACGCTTCCGACAATGTCTGTGAGTGACCTGTAGGAAATTTGGTGACAGATGAAGACCTGATGTAATAAGTTCTATTAAAAATTCAGGCGAGTTGAATTGTTGTGGGGTTAAATTCAAAATAAACCCCATTCTGTTATCACGATCCATGTACGTAAACATGAATGCATTCATCTGTAATTGATCCGTACATATACTCTTTTCATCCTCTCTCTCTTTGTGTGTGTGTCTGTGCGCGTGTGTGACTATACGAGTGAATGTGTGTGAATGTGCACAACTGCCCGTACAAGAGACCTTTTGCTATTTTGACTTGCATCAACCTGATGCAGCATATACAGGGTAGCTTAGGGCAGTCCAGACCTTGAGTATGACTACCACCACCGCCGCCACCAATACCACCACCAGCTGTAGCACCTCCGTCGGTCATTGGTGCTAATTACATGCCATCATTCATCACACGGCAACGAAAACCTTCCATCGGTTCTAACAGCAGCAACAACAACGACAGCAGCAGTAGCCGTTGACTTGTGGCTCCGCCTGGTGATGCGATGATTCTTCTCGAGCAATTCTTCTCTTCAGAGGACCAGAATCTTCGCGACCGACCTTGTCAACGCTTCGAGACGAATATCCGTCGATCGTTCGCAGTAGACGCCAAACTAGGCCTAGCATGCATCGCCGACGACGGCTCAACGGTCTCACCGTCCTCCGCCCTCTCTCGCCCATACGATCGGTGGCAGCAGAGAGCGGTGGACGGACGGCCAGGGCTGGCGGCGGGCGCCCATGCAGGCTGGTAGGACTAGGCGCCGCCAACTGAGTTGCGGGACAGCCAATGGGCGAGAGCGGTGCGGGCGTCCAATAGAAAGCCCGGCTGTCGTTCGAAACCTATAAAGCGAGCGGTCGTCCCTTGATGCCAGTCCGCTTACTCTGACCGTCGTCACTCCGTCTCCGTCTATCTGCCTCCGTCCGTTTGTCCGTCCATCTGTTCCTTCGTCTCCAGGTCTCCGTTTAGTCGACGACATTCGTCAGACTCCAAAGACCGCTTCATCAGCCGACCGTCCCTTGGTCCGCCCCGCAGCCATGGGCAAGCTTCGGACTGGGATACACGGACCCTCGACCAACACCACCACCAGCACCAACAACACCAATACCACCAGTACCACGGTGGCAGCGGCCGTTCGACTCGTAGGATATTGAGGAGGAGAAGGAACATCCCGTCCTTATCTCGACCTGTGCAGCCTCCTTCCGTTGGAGCATAGCAAGAGCACCGTCGACGCAATTTAGTTCAACTCTGTGGATGGTACTTCCGTTTCCTGTTCGACTCTGGATGTTCGGATAAGCGACTGGGAAACGACAACCGGTCAATTTAAGACCAGTCGGTCAATCGGTCGGTTGGATTAAACGGCGCTCGAAGCTCGAAGAAGCGGCTGAGGTTCGACAGATGACGACTTTCGGTTGGTAATAATATTGGCCTCGTTCATTAGCGTCATAAAACAAGTGAAGATTTGAGAGCGGAATTAATCGCCGGAAGTAGATTTTAAATCGTTCAACACATTCACAGCACACGTGACGAAGAGTGACACGTGACTGGCACCTGAATTGTGACGATGACGTCATTCTATCCGAGCGGAGAAGTGGGAGGAGGAGGCCCTGGGTCGAGGGGTTTCTTCTACCACGACGAGGAGAGGTTCTGCGGGATGACGTCGGCCTCGTCCATCCAAATGGCACGACTTCAGCACCAACATCAGCAACAGCAGCAGCAGCAGCAGCAAGCGCATCACCAGGCATCTCCACATCTTCACGGGATGGCTGCAGCCATCGATTGCAGCAACAACAACCGAACGACAACAGGCGCCGGTTGCTATGGCGACTCATCCTCCTCCTCCTTCTCCTCATTCCAGCCTCACGACTATCTCTCCGTCTACCATCACCACAACCGCCGTCTCCTGCCGCCACAACCACCCCACCACCAACACCAACAACAACACCCCAACCATCCACACGCAGGCGCAGGCGGAAGTCCTGTCTCGCCGTCAGCCATCCATCCACCGTCGGCCGTTGGGTCCTTCCGGTACGCCGATTCCATATCCGGTTACATGACTTCAGACCGACGACTCGTCGGCGGGGACGGTCTCGTCGGCCGAGATGTCGGCGGGGACGTCGGTCGATCGATGGAGACAGCATCGCAACCGTATCTGGACATTTCCATCATGGATAGCCTCGGTGGTGAGACGGACAAGGACGCCTGCAATGGTAGTGGTCACTCCGCTGGGTCATCGTCCTCCGCCTCCTCTGCAGCCGCGGCTGCTGCCGCCGCCGCTGCGTCCCTACTTCCGCCAAAGTACCCTTGGATGTCCATCGTCGGTGAGTACACAGATACCCGTCTATGCAATTCTAGCAATCCTGACCTCGCAGATTGAATCTTAGCGGTGGAGGTGGGAGGGAGTTAGTGCTGTGACTGCTTCATTCGCTAGAGGCGCCGCCAGGTTACTCTTTGGGGAGCGACGATATTTGATTGACAGATAGGTACGCTCTATTCAATCAAGGGTGCCCACTCAGTGACCGAGGGGGGATAGAAAGAGAGAGATTGGGCGAGAGAGAGAGAGAGAGAGAGAGAGAGAGAGAGAGAGAGAGAGAGAGAGAGAGAGAGAGAGAAAAAACAGAGAGAGAGAGAGAGAGAGAAAGAGAGAAAAGAGAGAAAGAGAGAAAGAGAGAAAAGAGAGAAAGAGAGAAAAGAGAGAAAGAGAGAAAAGAGAGAAAGAGAGAAAAGAGAGAAAGAGAGAAAAGAGAGAAAGAGAGAAAAGAGAGAAAGAGAGAAAAGAGAGAAAGAGAGAAAAGAGAGAAAAGAGAGAAAAGAGAGAGACAGAAAGAGAGAGAGACGAGATAGAGATAGAGAGAGATAGAGAGTATCTGTGTACTCACCGTCGATCCATGGTATCCATGGATACTTTGACAGAGAAATGCAATGGGGAGGCAATTAATATTGTTGCCACAATTATGAGGTGTGAAAGTTTCTTTAACAAGTCATGTTACGTAACATGTCTTCTAAGATCACTTATGTGTGTTTTTTATAACGCGAAGATTTCTTGCTCTGCCCGACAAAAAGATTTAACTATTTAACAGTGAATGGTATGTACTCGTTCTCTGCAGCCAGATATAGCCATTTGTCTTAAGACGGCTATCTGCAGTTTTTCTGCAGGGTCTCTTATACGCCAGGGCTGAGAAAAGAATGGAGTATAGCTGTTGAAGTGATCCAATACTCTGCTGAATCTCGATATCTATGATCTCAATTAAGATTGATTGGATCACCATTCTTTATATGAGCATACAAATGATCTAAACTCTAACATAGATGATTATCATATTGCAAGCTACTGATGATGATGACGACGACGACGACGACGACTATGGCTGTAGGGGGTGCATCGACGTACATTACGTTGTTTTAGGGTTGTATACATTTCGCCTGGCGTGTATGCATGCAGTGAGTAGACCTCACAATCTCACAATCGTGGCCTTATTTCTGCTTGAAGAAATGTTCTATTCAACCAATTACAGAGAACATCACCCAATTGCTTAGGCTGTGTATTGTGAGGTTGTTTTTTTTGCAAGGTTGCATACTATAGATCACAATAAGCGAGACTGCGCCTTTCTCGATAAGTGTTGCTATTAGGCCAGTAGGCCTACACATGTATCATACATTGAAAAAGAACTCTGCTTCATTACACTATACGTGTTGTAAGGTTGATTGTTCGTGTGGCACATAATATGTCGTCCCCTACAACATAAACATTGGGCCTCATCCTTGACTCTTGCATTTAGGACTGTATAGTGTATACAGAGTAAGTCTCTGCAGAGGAATGTCACTGTTCGTGGCCTGTGATCCATAGGGTGCTATACCTACAGGCGTGTCACTTTTGCCTTTCTATGGGCGTTGTAAGAAGAGGGTGTCGAGCGATTGGGCGACGAGAGGTGTATGGGCTGCAAACAGATATAGCGACGGCTGAGGTTATTGCATGATGAAGGGAAGGAATAAATCCAAGTGTATACAAGCTCACAAGGGAACCAGTCTCCGATTTTCTGTCTATGACATATTCGATTACTTACCATAAAAAGATTTTGTTTTTCACATATAACTGTTATATATTTAGCCTATATATACACAACGTCATATATATATATATATATATATAAAATATGCCCTACCGTATATACATACAAATAAGATTACCGCATTATGTTTATATCATCTTCTTCTTCTTCCTGTTCTCTGCCTTTTTATGTTTAGATAAAGTTGATTATTTCTGTCGATCCAACCGCATGGTCACGTGTTACAAATTACGTGATGTTTGTTTGATATAAAACGTTCGGCCAATATATCTAAAGGAAGTAGAATTACGAAGTTTACAAGGCAGTGCATTCCGCATTCACTTGCTTCTAGACTGAATTCGATAAAAAAAAACAATCAACTATACATTCAATCAATATTCGTCCACTGGGCATACGTTCGCACTGTTTTACCTCCGTTATCCTCACCCGGCAGGGCATGATTTTTTGGGGGAAAAGAGAAGTGTTTAGTCATTGTGGTTTCCAATACCATCATTATCCAATACACACAGCGCTTTCCATTTAGCGCTGCCTATCAAAGTCGAACCATACCCTGCATAGGCCTATTATATAGCCATGAGATTCTGTCAAATGTTCTAGGTATTGTAAACGTCGAGCATTTATATAGCGCCCCTACAAGATACCTACTCAGAATCACTCTCTACGCGGGCCTAAGCGATGTTAAATCAGTTAGCAAAACAGCGCAAATCTGCAAGAGTCACCAGTGGTGGATGGGCACAATGTAGTGCTGAGACAACCAATGGATTTGAATCAACAGCTGCTGAAAGTTGGCAATGGATGCGTCGAAAGCGTAGAGCGACGACTGTAGAGATCGCTCGCAGACACGGGTAAGCCTACGATGTCGGCGAGTAGTCCCTCACTGGTGGAAGATGACGCACCTCCAGATATTCGTCGAAGCACAAGGATGACGTAGACAACGCATTCGTCATGCGTTGGTCGGTTGATTGAATATCCGCCTGTGACTATCGGTCGAGGTCACTTCGAAGGCCGCGTCAGCCGCCCTCTACTGAGACGAAGACACCCGGTTACAGGGGGTGTACACTGTACAGTGTAGGCCTACTGCTGTCCATGTGGCCGAGATTCGACCGTATTCTGCATCTGAAGGGATCGTCTGATGCAGTCACATGGCATGGGCAACTTGCAAACAACATGCTTCTTAAGCGTACAATTCCTAAACTAAGTCGACGAATAAGTAGGGTACGAAAACCTTGCACTGGAAAACTGCAACATGTCCGAAGTTACTGAGAAAATTCTGAATATAGTTGAAATTATTCGTTGAACAGTCGATCAATCGAAAGACAAAGCCGTTGACTTGCGTATAAATGGCTGCAATGTAGGTCAGTCACGTTAAAGTGCAACATTTTGCAAACAGACTAAGTATACCATTCATGAATCGTATAATTACGTGAGAACAACAGACGGACCGACGTCGTCAGACCTCGACCATTGCCTGCACTCTTTTGGTGTCGGTCCCTATGAGCATGAAAAGAAGGAGGGCGACTACTACTAGAGCCATGCATGGCAGCTATGGATATGGTATCAAGCACTGGCTTTAAGTACAAGACCCCATCTGCTGCATCAATAACATATATCGAGTGTCCATCACATGACATTTTGGACTGACGAGTGAATCGTGAGAACATTAAATTGTAATTATAAATAGATCTAGGTTAATTCGACGGAAGTATTGCGTGTAGAACACCATCTAGGCATATATGGGGCTTATAGGTCCGTTATGTATGTATGTATATGTACTTATTTGTACGCATGTAATGTACATATGAATGAGTGTATGTAGGTATGTATGTATGTATGTGTGTGTATGTGTGTAGGTTCCCGGACAATTCGGCGCCAGGACATTTCGGCCACGGACAATTCGGCGCACGGACAATTCGGCGCCGGATGAGTTTGTAAGCGTATTTAGACTAGATATCGGTATGTAGTAACTGGAATTTTTTAAATATTCAGCATGGGAGCGAAATAGTATTCTCCGTTTTGTCCAGCGCATGTCTGGTTATTATAGACTGGTGAAGACAACAGCCCCAAAAATACTGACCTCGAGTAATTGCGATTAAAGAGTAGACCTACAGTAACATTAAGACATGGATTTATCATCTTCTACTGCCGTTAGTAAATACTATGTGAGTCAGAAACCGAAATCGATGTAATTTGTAATATTCTTTAGTTTTCTCTACAGAGGACGACTTCTCTAGTTAGAAGGTGACACGGTCCCTAACCAAATATGAGCTGGATAATAATGGAGAATATTATTTCGCTCCAATTCTGACTGTCAAATGTCATTTAATACATACCGGTATCTGGTCTAAATATACTTACAAACTCATCCGACGCCGAATTGTCCCGGCGCCGAATTATCCGCGCCGAACTGTCCGGCGCCGAATTGTCCGACGTCGAATTGTCCGGTCACCATGTGTGTATATGTGTATGCGTGCATGTATGTATGTATGTATGTATGTATGTATGTATGTATGTATGTATGTGTGTGTGTGATATTGGTGTGTGTGTGTGTGTGTGGGCGTGTGTGTTGTCTGCTTAATTAAAATGTGGCGCTGTTGTTGTCCGTGTCTTTGCGTTTCTTCCAGTTCTCTTCTCTCGCTCTCTCTTTTATATTACTGGACAATGATCTGCATCTGTTTGAGTTGTACTAGTAAAATTGAAGACGGTTTGATGTATGCGGAAGGATACCTTATCTCGTCTCTCTTTGTAACATCTACAGCATCCGGAAGAGATCCGTCCATGGACACCTGTATACACGTCTTTCTTTTATTCTAGATGACCTGAATAGTGTTCGATCGCAGAAAGGTATCCACTCCTTCTTGTAGCCGTCTGAAGCCTACACGTGTTTGTTTGTGAGTGTGCTAGGTGTGTGTCTGTGTGTGTATGTGTCTGTGTGTATGCGTACGTGCGTGTATATGTGTGTGTCTGTATGTATGTGTGTGTGTGTGTGTGTGGCGTGCGCGTGTGTGCGCGTGTGCCTGTTGTATCATATCGACAAGCGATTAACGGTGGCGCGGATATTAATCCGTGCGCCGATATCCGATCAGAATAGAACAAATGGATGGACGCCAGACAACGACCGATTGTCTGTTTGTTTACGACGAAAAACGCCAGCACGCACTCTCCTCCACATCAACCGATCGACGAGACTACACTTGGCTTTAGATGCATCAAATATATAACCAATCGTTTCTCAGATAATCAAACGTTTCTGCGAAAAACTCTGCCTCGAAATTCTAAATGTGTGCATGAAAAAGCGCTAAATAAAGTCGTGAGACCAGCCATATCGTCAATTCATTTGGGTTTCAAACGGCTTGTATATTTCTACAAAATAGTTGTTAAATACTTAAGTACTTATCGTAAGTAGCTGTTGAATATTTAAGCGCCTCTGTTCAGCAGAGGTTTTGTGGTCAATCGATCAAACAAGCACTTGATACTCGCATCTACGATCGTAGTAGTTAATAGGTCTACTAAACTTAACAACTGTTAAGTAGTTGTTGATGTTTAACAACGCTTTCGTATAATGAGAAGAAGGGATCTATAGCCAGTATATCTTCATGTTTCCGGTTCTTTCCTTTAGATCGATTGACCACCAAACCTAGACTTCGAAGTTGATGGAGAACGTTGTCGTGTTGTAGTGTTGCTCTGTGCATCTAGGCCTTTCAGAGGCTATTCTGTGGCCATTCTGGGCCATTTGGGGCCTTTATAAAAAGTACGTTATAATTTATGAGGAAACATGTTTAATATCTGGCGCTAGGGGCTCAGACGAATCCGAGACATCGAAGTGGGATAACAATAGTTCACGATGCTTATCAGGAAGAGGAGGAGGAGTAGCATATATGAAATATTTCTGTTTCTCAAACGCATGATAAACTAACACCACAACACATAACCACACAAATACACACACACACACACACACACCTGTGAACACAAACACGCACAAATACACATACACTCGCTCTCTCTATACCTCGTCTGGAAGCTATTTATCAAGTTCTATAATGTCACATATTCGTTCGTCTTCTCAGCTGTTTTCCGTGCCTGCGGTACCGTACAAACGAAATTTAATGAAAATTAAAAATATTAATATCATTAAACAGGTAGACGATATCGGTCGTTTGATCTTATTATCCTCTGACATTCGATCGATGGAGGAACGACCGATGATCAGCAATATCTGCTGCTGTGTTTCTTCAGGCAGCATTCTTCACGGACACCTGTTTTCCACAGCCATCTGCAGCAGAACAATAGAAAGCAATAAATCAGCTGCATGATTCATGTCCAGGGCCATCTAGCATCACCAGTACCATCCGCATAAACACACAACGCCTGTCCCAGAAACCGGAAGTCATCGGCGCCCCACATATAAAAAAAGAGTGAGGTGAATGACGAAAGACACAGGTCTCCCTTTGTAAGATGCTATGTCCTCGTTTGGCTTTGTCTCGCGTTGACTATTTGTCACAGCCAGAGATTAATGACACTCTCTGTCAAATTGCGGCTCTAAAGATCAAAGTCAGGCACCAGAGATCTAATAAGTTAACTGGTCAATTAAACATAGGCACCATTGTAGTTAAGAAATTCTGGGCTAATTAACATAAGGCATGCAATGCACCAAATGCTTGTCTTCATTTATATTCATTTTCCATGATAAGCCTATGTTCATTGAAAAATGGTCCGACAAAGAGGACAAGATCTGATGTCACGTGTCCATTCGCGGTCATTAATAAATACGTTAATTGAAGTAATGTGTCATAGCACCTTCTTGAACTATTTAAAATGCCCAATATTAAATGTTCACATACATACATACATACATACATACATACATACATACGTACATACATACGTACATACATACGTACATACATAAGCCTACATACAAAGTCATACATACATACATCTTGCTGGTTGCTATTGCTGAATTGCTGAAATTACTCCTCTTTCTTCCTTGATCAGTCTTTTCTCCTCTATACACCTCGTCATTTCGTTTCAGGATTAGTTGCATGGGATGGCTAGCAGCAACAACAATAACAACATCAACAACAACATCACAATCATCGTTATCAGATTCATGCGCGCTATCTTTTAGGTTGATTAGGGTGTAGAGGGAATATCAAAAGCAATATCAAAGTAAGAGCATCAATAACAACCATTATACCTATACTACAATTACATCCAAAACCACAATACCATTGTTATCATTCTTGTGATCATAGTAATCATAATCTTCGCCATCATCGTTATCGTCATTGTCATCAATCATCAATCATCCATACCACCATATATTAGGCCCTGTTACGAAAAGCATGGGACAACCACCTGTTGCGATTTCATAATGCTTGCCGACTTTGGATGACTATAGCAGTAGCAATATGGAAATGATAATTAAAATCTTCTTATAACCCGCGTTGAAATGGTCCAATCGTCCTACGGTGGTGAAGATGTCTAACTCTAAAGCATGACCCAAAAGTCAGTCATGTTTCGTTAACTTGCCTAGCCTCGATGCATAGGTCAGATCATTCAATTCTCTACTATATATATAAACTGGATTTCTGATCACATCATAAAAAACTGTAGGCCTATATATAGGTTGCGTGTGCTAACTATATGATGACACATTGATTTGATGCTATGAAAAGACCACCAGTTTCTTTGAAAACTAATGGTCCAATAATGACATCCAGTTTGACAGTATAATTTATAGACATTGCACGAATATACCTCTGTCAGTCGAAAAGTGCATCAGTTTTGGAGAAAGGACTACTACACTCAAGACTCCTTAAAATACACTATATAGCATCTTTTTCTTCTCACACAATCTGTTAGTGTTTACTTAAGTCACTAATTCGGAGTCGTTGCGTCATTTCTGTTGATTAAATGTCATCAATTATATCAATCTACAAACAGATGAAGGTCATGACCTTGAGAACTGAATGTGTAATAAAACGTATACTAACTACAGTCATTTCAGATCATTAAACTCATATTAGTATACTTAGTAAACGGAGATTAAGATTCATGTAGCTCTAGGTAAACAAATAATCAGAGTTGTATGGTCTCAAGACAGTGTCTCGGTCTCGAGACGTCTCGATACAGTTTTTTAGTGTCTCGGTCTCGGAAGCCTGCTGTCTCTGTCTCGGTCTCGGCCTCGAGGTAGTGTCTCGAATTTTTAGAAACTGTCTTGAAGTGAAAGTCTTGTTCTGTCTCGAACAAGCGATCTCGATAAGTTTCGCGTTAACTGTCTTACAATTTTGAGCTAGAAACTTAAACCGGAATTTACGAGAAACGGTAATTCTGGTTATCGAGCGAGTCACATGATACTGAAATCAATTCAATTGTCTTAAAGTGAAAAAATGCCTGAGAGCACCTGAAATTGTGAAGTTTGCGTCTACGTAATTTGAAGTTAGGCCTATTGGCAAACAATAGCTATTGGCTATTAGTTTGTCATTGATGTAAAACCACCATAACCGAAACGCTCGGAACAACTTCGAGTTTCCCAGGGTGAGTAAGGATATGCGCAATTTATAATTTCCTTTGGTATTTGGTATCGAATTTGCTTGCTTTCTTCATGCTATTCAGAAGATAGGCCGAAAAAGAAATATCGAAAAAGGCAAAACTCAACAATATAAAAACTGTTCTTGGGAATTGATGCGATGTACATTATAATTAAGTTTTAAATTGAAATTACAAATGAACCTTATTCCCGAAAACTGATACATTAGTATTTCACAGCCAGTTACATAGGATCACTTGTCTTTTACTGTCTCAAACTGTCTAGAACTTAGTGTCTCGGTCTCGTTCTCGGCACCTCACTGTCTCGGTCTCGGCATCTCACTGTCTCGGTCTCGTCTTGGTCTTGAAGTTTAAAGTCTTGCATACAACACTGCAAATAATACGATTGTTGGTTAATTCGTGGTATTGAGCACATTTTTCGTATACGTTGTTAACGCACACTTTGTCACTGGTCGCAGATTTGCTTACATTGAGCGTGTAACAATTAATCACAACAGATTACATAAACAAACAAAAGATTGAGAGGCTAAAACTAGAATCAAGTATCCAAAAACGTCGACTCATTGAGTCTATACGGCGCAAAAACGCTATATCTCGTTATCGTCAACTCCAGATTCCCGGAGCGCTACTTTGAGGCCTGTTCACGAGCGCTGCGTCAAAGCCGAGGGGTTTCCAATAGATACCAGGCATAACTATATCGCCTTAACATCTGAATTGTTAGGTAAACAATCAATCAAACTATTATTATAACCTCTTCAATAATTGCTATGGCAAATGTCTTTGTTGAATCATAAAAAAGCAGTAACTAACCTTAACATTTGCATCTGCAGACCATTAAAACGCATGCGCTGTATCAACAGGTTTTTACCATTCAGATTTATTTACATTTTACCATTCCATATCATATGCGTTACCATTATTCATATCATCTGCATTTTGCATTCCATATATTTCGCATTTTACATTCCATACATATCATTTGCATTTTACAATTTTGCCTTTCACCAATCAATATACCATTTGCATTTTGCCATTTCATTTGCCATTTGCATTTTACCATTTCATATATCATTTGAATTTTACTATTTATTTTACGCGGCACCTAAGCATGTTACAAGCTTAACGCTCCTACAGAATGGATTACATTACATGTACGTAACTGTAGAACACACGCTGTTTCACAGATAAAAGAGAATGATGGATGTAAGTCGTATTGTTACAGCAACCAATTAGTCGTCAAAGGAACGCTCGATCAGCACATATAGCAAACACGGTGAAATGCCAACAGGTGGCAGACACATAGTCCTGAATTGCTAACATCAATATGAATTACGCGGTCATCAAGATAAGCGCTGTACAAACATCAATCACATGACTGATACTTCATTTGTATGTTTCTGCATGCACCTGATAGATTACCAACAACTGTGTCGCTAGGTTCACAGGAAATTTTCATCCTCAAATCCCAGCTGTGTTTGATACTCTCATGGCTGTCCCAGCCAAACTGCAAAACCGACGCGTTAACATTGAATGGGTCACTGTACAGTCAACCATGATGTAATAGTAATACGTCACCATCGGACACCACACCCGCCAATATCACCCAGTTTAAATAGCGCAGTTTCAAAGAAATGCCTAGATCATTAAAGATAACTGTAAACGCTTCGACATGCAGTTCAGGAAGTTGGGTTTAGAAACAGAAGAGAGCTACACACACGGACGACACACGTTTACGTATACTTACGTATATATACGGTTGGAAGGCTTTTCTTGATAATATTAGCAATGTGCTTGGACTTGATACAAAATCGGTTTATTGGGCGAGTGAAGATGTGTGTTTTCTTTTGAGCGAGGCCGCCGTTTGGCCGATGAGAGTGTTTGCACCAGCACCAATTCCATCCTCTGTTCGATTGGAGATTTCCACGTCGACTGATTTACGGCGTTGTAAACAGCCCCCATTACAACAGCCTCGATCAGGCCCTCCTCCCACCCTCCCTGCATCCTTCCCTCCCCATTCTCGTCATCATCATCATCATCGTCGTCGTCCTCCTCCTCCTCCACATGCCTTACCCCCACAACAGGGCTCTCTAGGTGACTGTAATGAGGTCGACCGTCAAGAGGTCGTAATATTCAAAATCGTTATGAAGAGACCTTTGCGGCGACGAGTCGACATTGAGAAGACCGAGTCGTCGCAGGCAACAAAGGCTTTGTTCTACAGACGACATATGACGGAGGAGGATGCTCCTCTCAACTCTTACTCGGCTCTGATTATTGTTATTATTATAATCATTATGGCCATCGTAAGTAGGTGGGTGGTGGCCGAAAACAATATCATATTATTAAGGTTTTATTACAAAAACATCTTCACTGGCTTCTGGTCTCTCTCTCTCTCTCTCTCTCTCTACACACACATATATATATATACATATATATATGTATTATATACTTATACATGTATACGGTTGCATATGCGACTATATGCGTATGTCTATATATGTATGCATATACATAGTATGTATCTATGTGTTTATGACATACATGAATGTACGTTTATGTGTCCTTGTATTTATACATAAACATACTGTATATGCATGTTTGCATGTATGCATAGTTGTATACGTTTATTCGCATAAACGCATATTTACTATTTAGTGAATGCGGGGCTCTGACAAGAATATATTCGAGGACACAGACAGACATGCAGACAGACAGACCTGCAGACAAATGCAGACAAAGCAGAAACTACGTACATTCATTCATTCATACATACAGACAGACAGAGAGCAACAGACGAATTAACAGACAGACAGATGCATTAAACCCGACGAACTGACGGATGGTAGACAGACTGAAGTGAGGGTGTTTTTCCTCTAAACATAGCACCCTCCTTCTGTCACCATTTAGGGTGAGAATGGTGGCAGTCCTTGTGTTGATTGGGGTGGTGGTGTTCTTGGCTTCCTGTCCGACGCAACTGGTCCTAATCCGATTAGTGGGTCCGACGATTGGCCTGACGCACTAATTGAGTCCAAAAACTTTCGATAGAAGCCAGACCCGACCCGACCCGACCCTTCATCGCAATCTGAGGCCAGACCCGTTGTTACTTATTTCTGTCCCCTCTTCCATACACGCAAGCGTCCGCTGTCGTCAGTAATTGCTATCGAGCTCCCGTTTGTGACTCGTCGGCTATTACTGTGACCTGCCAGAAAGACTAATGAAGAATCAGAGAAGGAGTTAAGGATATATCCAGGCAGACAGAAAGGGGTGTTAGGCAGATGGAACGAAAGAGAATGAGACAAAGACTGATAGCAGGCCGTGATAAGACAATCACTTTGCGTCTGAGAAATCGACTTTGATATGATCCGTAGAATAAACGCAATCAAAAAAGTGTCGCTGGCTTCAAAGCAAAGGCACGAGAAGAAAAGAAACGGTTGACAGAAACAGCAACGTCAACGACCGATTGATTAATTGATCGACTTTCAGATCAATTCAGTTATTAGTTTATTGATAGACTGCTCCATTGTCTAAATTCTATAAAGTGCATTGTTGCTCTTTTCTACGTTGTGCATAAATATACGCGTAGACCCGTAAACCACAATCAATACTCGGATCCAAATTTAAACTTAATTAGAATTTCAATAACGTGTCATATATTATCACATGTTGCTTCGAAGTGTGGAACACTATTATTCGTCGACAGCCATGTGGGCTAGGCACACAAACTCACAGACGTATTAAGAGATACAGACACACATACAGCAGGTAGTCATAATATGCAGACACCTGCTTAAAAGACAGACACGATCAAACGGATTGACATCCACAATAGACAGACAATGTGACAGATGATGAAACAAGCAGACAGACAGTCAGACAGACAATCAAACAGACAGACAGACAGTCGGACAGTGAGTGACCTTCAGCTATATAAAAATCGAAGTGTTCCGATTTTCAACCAACAGACCGATCGATATTCATCAGGATTCTATCCGCCTCTTCTCTCGTCGCCTTCACAAACACACAGGCACACATACTCACAGGCATACAAGCATAGGCATACAAACACCCACAAACACACAGGCACACATACTCACAGGCATACAAGCATAGGCATACAAACACCCACAAACACACAGGCACGAACACACACGTACAACGTGTATACTCATACAAGCAACAAGGCAAAAGGGAAGGCTTAGGAATTCTACCGCATCCGTTAAATAGCGTAAGAAAATCCATCAACATGGACAAGGGAACCACGAGAATGACAAATACATTGACCACCGGAGAACCAGCGTCTGAATTCTTCTATTATAGCTGGCGAACGAACGAACGGCCGCCGGAGAAACTCTAGCTCTAGACAAGCAACTGCCTTGCTCGCCGAGGAACCAGCGCCGTCGCAAATCTAGCGTGGTCGTAAGGGAACCAGCGTCGGTAAACGACCGGCGAATAGAACGATTTTCCTTTCGTAGAAGTCGTCTGTAAATCAGGGTCCACTGCGACGACGCAACGCTCAGAATATATCCGGCCAGAAGAGGCAAAAACATTAAGACCCGCCGCAGGCCTAGACCAGCCTATGCAGGCCTAAAGAGCCTAAGCGATGGACATCCTGGAAGATGTGTAAATGCTTCTCAATACGAATACAACTCAGCAGGCAGGCAGGCAGGCAGGCAGGCAGGCAGGCAGGCAGGCAGGCAGGCAGGCAGGCAGGCAGGCAGGCAGGCAGGCAGGCAGGCAGGCAGGCAGGCAGGCAGGCAGGCAGGCAGGCAGGCAGGCAGGCAGGCAGGCAGGCAGGCAGGCAGGCAAACATACAGACAAGGAAGCAGGAAGATAGGTAGGCGGGCAAGCAGATAGGCAGGCCGTCAGACATACAGACATACATACAGGCAGGAGGACGATGGCTGAGCCTATCATGGTCGGCCTCTTTCATCTTTTACAGGCCTCTCTTGAACGCCTTGTTGAGATAATTCGGTTTGGTTTGGCTCTCTGAATGGGACTAGAAGGAGTTAGAAGATGACGACGACGAGGAATAGGAGGAGGAGGAGGAGGAGGAGGAGGAGGAGGAGGAGGAGAAGAAGGAGGAGGAGGAGCTTGTAACAATATTTGCCGTAATAAAACGATAGCCTCCAAACCCTCCGTCTCATTAGAGTCGTAATTCATAGCCAGAGACAAAACTATGTTCACTAGACATTTACATTATATGGCGGCTAACCCAATTTCAACTGTCTCTCTTAGTCTCAATTCCACGGATACACGACAACAGCAGCAGCAGCAGCAGCAGCAGCAGCAGCAGCAGCAGCAACAACAACAACAACAACAGCACCAGCAGCAGCAATAGCTACAGCAACAACAACAACGGGAAAAAGACGTAGGTTAGTGAGCAAGTGAGTAAATAAGTAAGTAGGTGATGCATTTGTTGGCACACCATAATTATGTCCATCATCCGAACGAGGAATCGTAGTCTCAGATGCAGCGTTTACTAGTTAACAAGAGAAGTCATCCGGTACAAATAGGATTTAGGTTGCTTAACAAAATGTAGATTAATAAGTGGTTGCGAGCAATGTAGACAGGTTGATTCTGCCAGATGGATGAATCTTTTTTTTGAATGAACTATGCCATAATTGTCGTCATTAGTGTTTTATATGACGGAGTTCGCCCGAACAATTACTAAAAAATGAAAATTGTAGTTGTGCAAAAACTCTGGAATTACATATAAAACTTTACAATTTGTATTTTTTACATTCTATAATTTATAAGTAAGTGAATAAATTGTGACCTTTAAAATGTATTTTATTTGGTGGCTAATATTAGCGTCATTTCTTTCGACAATAGGCCTACAGAGTACAGATGTGTTACGGGAAATATTTTTCTGGAAAAGAAGCACTGATCATCATTATCGTCAGCGTCGATGTCGTTGTAATTGGACATATCTTTTCCTCTTACTCTTTCTGCTTCCAATCATCATCATCACCATCACCATCACCATCACCATCATCGTCATCGTAATCATCATTATGATCATCGTCATCGTCGTCGTCGTCGTCGTCATCACCACCACCACCACAACCACCACCACCGTCATCATCACACTAGAACTAATTATGGAAACGGTGGTTCTGTTTAATGGCTGTGGGTTTGGGTGAGTTGACAACGAGATGTTGCCGATGCTGATCTGGTGTTGACTCGAGCTTAGTTTACACTCGAATCAATTGTTTTGTCTTTCAATGTTAAAGTCTCTGGAGACTGGAGCCCATTAGAAAGTCATTTCGATCATTCATCTCATCTCTCTTCCTGGCAATCGAGAGTGTTTCTCTCGTTACTGACGCAACTGGGTCTCCTTGGCTGGCGCTCTATCAATTGATCCTGGTGAAATCGTCCTCCACTCGGCTTCTGCATTCGCCATGTGACGCTATCGTCTCCTCGGTCACTCGATTGATGGCGCATATAATCATCGTCTCAAGAGACCTTCAGAAGAATAAATCTGGATATTATCGTCAACGATAATACTTGTATTATCTTGAATTCTGTCCTTCTACCTCTCTGCTATTATTACCTGGAATCAAGGTCTAGACCTGGAAGACTGACATTCAGGTAAACTTCTGTCGATTAACGGGGTGAATGATTCATTCTCCAATTGTGATAGTCATTCATCCTCCGTCCATTTTCATTTTTCTTATGTTCTTTTTGAATGTTATTTGCTGCGGATTGTCAGCTTTTTAAATAAACGAAGATATAATGTTTGTTGACCAAATTTTGCCTTTATATTGCTATGGATGAAAACTTTGATGGCAGAGAACAAAGAACTTTTAATCAACCTTTAGAATGCTGATATTTCTATCAAATCTAGTAATATATCCTCAGCTAATCATAGCCAAAATTAATGTCTGTACTCTTAACAGTTAAATCGGCGTTATTATTATTATTAATATTAAAAAAGTACAATATTAAACTAAATGTTTGGTTGTCTATAATTATTATTATTATTATTATTATTATTATTATTATTATTATTATTATTATTATTATTATTATTATCATGTACTGTAGTAGCAGTGGAAACAGTGGAGGAAGTGGAAATAGTAGTAATAGTAGTAGTAGTAGTTAGGCCTATTTCTTCATGGTGGCAGTTGGTAGCAGCAGTGGATGTTATACCGATTGGCTTCTTCTTCTTCTATCGACGGCGGTTGGGACTCCGTTTGTGCGTGCTTTAGAAGACGTGAAATGTAGGTTAAGGATCATGTTGCGCCTTTTGTAACAATCAAGACTTCAACGGAGCAGCCTCAAGATGCAATATGCGATGGGCAAAAACGTTGCAATGCAATTATTGACGAGAGAAGAGAGATTTACTCCTTTGATCTTTATCTCCGCTGCAGGGTAAATGCACAGTGTCTCGCCATTGAAGTCCACCAGGGGTAGTGACACATTACTTCCCATAAAGCACCCTCGCTCACATAACAAAATACCAAGCTCTAAACGATGCAGTTAAAGACTTAAAGAAGTTGATAGCAATGCCGAATTGACCACTCTACCCTGCTGTCTTCCGGAAACGCCTGAAGACTTTCCTGTTCTACGTTTAGCTATGTGATGAGTCTTGAGCGCCTCTGATTCTAGTTGGGCTATATAAGTGCTCCATTACATTATAGTATATATCATTACATTACATCTTTTAGATACCTCTGAGAAACACTTTTGACTATGACCCATAGTCTTTTTAATGTTGAACCTCTAAAAGAAATGACGGGGTCATTTTCTGTGAATGACGCTCATCATGTAGCTGGAGAAGTTCACCACATAGACGCACACGGACACACACACACACACACACACAAACACAGAGACACACGCACACACATACACTCGCTACACACACCAGCACACACACACCTACACGCACATCTACACCCACACTCACCTACGCAAACACATCTTCACACATGCACGCTCACACAGGCCGACCAATGAAGTCGCATCTCATGCATTTGACAATTGACGGAGCTATACTTGAGTGCCTGGTGTCTGAATCTGCGGTGCGTAGACTAAGGATTATATTTAACCCGGGCGATAAAGAGATCGCCCCGACAGAGCACACAGGGCGTTCTGTGGGTTCAGATCACGATGACGTTTTATGTCATGACTGAAAACTGCAATTGCAAAGGCATCAACGCAGTTCTATTACGCAGATCACGTGTTTCTAAATTTACATTGGCTGTACCAGAGTAACCGACCATTTGTCTGTTTGTAAGTTATTACATATTGCTGTATGTCTGTCTGTGTTTTTGCGTGTACTGTGGCTTCCCTGTTTGAGTTAGTTGCGTTCGTTCAGTCACTGTCTGGTTGCGAGCTTGACCCTCTGTCTATGTGCGTCTGTTGACCTGCGTGCTCTCTCCTCCAACGGTCTATACCGATTGAGACTGTACGACCACAATAATAATATGTCCTATCTTTTGTCCAAAATGTGAGACGATCTATTTATGGATCTCTTGCATTTGTGTATATTTTGAGTTGTGGCCAATCTGGCCATCTTATATAGAATGAATAGCTTCAATGGCAACTATGTATAACCCGACATTACTTTGAGTTGAACATGCACGCCTGATCATCGCTGTAACCGGAGTCTTGAAATCGTCTCGTTCTCACCTTCATAAGTTGTCAACTGTACGTCATACTGCGTGAATAGATCTGTTCGCGACGTGCTAGAGTATGCTATGGTCAGGTTCGACCATCTGACTCCTGTACTTCGAGATCAATCAAGACTTCCGTTCGTCAGAAAATCGTCGTCACAGTGGGGACACCGACTTGAAAATGCGCTTAAAATGACGCCACTAAACTAAATGAAAGACTGCGCTTTAAGTGATGGCCGGTTCCGATTACGTTCTGCAAAAACGCCACGAGCCCCATACTAGATCGAGGTTTCAGGAAAGAATAGAAGACTTGCCCATTAACGTAATGTGACTTATGACTTAGCTACTACTAGCATTGCGGTGTAATTTGCTATATTTAGGCTACTTATGTGGCTTTAGCGCTTCTGAATACAACAATAATAATGGTAATTGTGTATCGGTAAGAATTATCTACAGCTCCACACTTGTAGGGAACTTCAGAGTTACTCAGCAGCATTATCAATGCCAATCGAATGCCTGCACTTATCAATTGCCCTCACTTTTATTGTTGAGTGAAATGGAGGCCTTCAAACGGAAATGCTTCTGCTTCCATCGCTCCTTTTAGCCTCAGAATTCGTCCCAACCTTTCTATTTTCAAATGACCTTCCTCCATCATCTCTTCCTCTCTCATTTCCGCCGGTAAATAACCTGGTCTCCCTTAGCTGGCTTCTGTGGGCGCTGTGAAATTTTAGAAGATTTAAAGTACATTACATCTTCGTGCATGATCTCTTCCTGCCAATTTACCAAACTGCTTCCATCGTTCCTATCCCTTCCCTTTACTCATGTCACTTCCGCCTATCGTTTCTTACTTACTTCTTTCCATGTCATTTTCGGCCTCGTAGTTGCCTCTTCATTGCCTTCAACCGTCGTTCTCTGGGTTCCTGGTCGTGGCTTTGTCGCATCACTTGTCTCTATTAGTCTCTGAAAATCGGATGAGGAGCTGCCTTACAACGAATGGCATCTAACGAGCAACTGGCATCAATTTCGGATGGCGACTTCTCTCCTGCTGCTGCTGTCTTCTTTCCTCCGAGCAACTGATGCTTCCATTAACGGCTATCTCTAATTGCCAGCATCTCTTAAGTCTTTGTATCACCCGGCTTCTTGCGCTCCGTCGGGACTGTGCTGGCGCGTTTAATGCCACGGGATCGTCCATATAATACATCGCGACCGGAGTCGCTATATATGCCGTCCATCTATCACTGCTGGTCGGTCTGTCAGTCTGTTTGTCTGTCTGTCGGTCGGTCTGTTTATCTGTCTGTCTGAAGGTCTGTCTGTCTGTCTGTCTGTCTGTAGGCGTATCAGCGTCTGGGCATTGACTGAATTTGGTTCACGGGTAGTATTGTAATGTAGAACTATCAACCCTTGTGGAAAAAGTAAATCAGGTGCCCAGTTGGTTGACATTTCTAATGAAAACATGTAACATTAACTGAAAGTGGTTAGGCTGGGAGCACCTCTGATTAGTTTGCCTTGAAGGGGCGCGATATCATGTAATCGAAATGAATGAATGAATGAATGAAACTGGTAAACGTTGCAGGAGCAACGTTTGACACTGGAAGTTTATTGAGTAATAGGTTGAGAACACGACAACAAAGCACAGAACGGTCGTTGAGCTTGTCAAGAAACAATAGAGCCTTGACGCCTTTGTTACATGGTAGCATGGGTCTCGAATCTCTCGATCTCCTTGGTGGCTAAGTGGCAACATATAACTCAGATGTTACTCTGGTATACGGTTAGTGACAAGGTAGCGAAATAGCGACACCATCCATTCACTTGCCTGTTAAAAGTACTTACTTTTGAATATTTGTAGTTTTGTGAGTCTTCTTTTAATACATTGGCTTTTAACTGCGATTTTAACTGAGGTCTCTTCACTTTATCCTTTTCGCAGGACTCATCGCACTTGGGGCGCCTCTGATCAGATGGTACTATGAGAGGCGCTTTATGAATCCGTTAATACAATCAATCAATCAATCAAACTTGATATAGAGACTCTTCAGATATTTGCACGCTGGCAAATATGACGCTAAATATAATTAGGATCGAATAAAAACCACCAGTTAGCAAAACTCTGCACAGTAAGCTGAAAAGAGTCACTAGTGATGGGCCCACGCACAAGCTTGGAACCAACCAACGGATTCCAGTCGACAGCTGACAAATGGCAAGGATGTTCAGAGTTTCTGGGCCAATGCGCGTGGAAAGGGTAGCGCAGCAATACAATACCATGCAAAACAATACAATGCAAAGATGGTCCATATTAATACTCTAAGAGCAGATGTAAGCGGAATCATGATGCTGTTGTTTATCTATCCAGGTCCTAATTCCAACCAGCGTCGGAGGGGCAGGCAGACCTACACTCGCTTCCAGACGTTGGAACTGGAGAAGGAGTTCAAGTTCAACCGATACCTGACGCGTCGACGTCGCATCGAGCTCTCTCACAGTCTGTTCCTGACGGAACGCCAGATCAAAATCTGGTTCCAGAATCGTCGGATGAAGGAGAAGAAGGAGATTCAGGCGATCAAGGAGCTGAACGAGCGAGAGAAGGCCAAAACGACGGGGCTGACGACGACGATGTCGTCGGCCGCAGTCGAAACGACGATCGACCGGGAGTCGAGACACGACGAAGAAACGCGATGAACAAAGGACTGACGACGATGATGACGATGATGATGGCGATCAGTGGATGGAGTTCGAATCGGCGATCTATTCGTCTCCCCGCAGAAGCACATTGTTTCGCGAGAAAAACAGGTAACTCTTTCTATCCATCGAAGGGGACCAACTGATCCCGTTGACACCCGACGGGTGCAGCGTGGGCCCTCGCTCATTCCGTCGTCGTCGTCGGTGGAGATTATTCTCACAGGTACGATCCTCATCGTATAGGTACACCTGTACGCGCTTCAGAAATGTCGAGTATTAGTGATTTGTGCCGTTGCATTGCAGGTATGGCAATGCCACAGCTGCGATTTTTGACTAATTGATCCTAATTGCTGTTCCTGTTGAGTGATTACGGGTATAATGTCAAGCGATGAGATGAACACCTGTAATTGGAAGTGTAGGAGAAAGAGGTGTCAACTTTTGAGTTTTTATAATGACGTCACTCGTCAGTGTATTGCTTTACACAAACATGTAATTGGGATCATTGTTTTATTGAATCATGGCGACACCTGTGCATTGCATTGTCTGTGGTTCGGAGTGTCCTACCTGTTATGCGACCTTACTTGTTTCGTGAAGCTAATATTACGTGGAGCGTGACCATCGCCTGAATTGTTTTTACGATAGTGCCTGTTGCTCGGATACCTCACCCCTGCTCAAATTCATTAGCACTCAGAGTTGGATATCGTCCAACAGAGAATTCTCTATGGGCAAAGTGCGAAGTCATCGTTATCATTTAAACTCTGATCCATTCTAAGGCGTCATCGTCATCGTCTCATCTCTGATCCATTCTAAGACGTCATCGTCATCGTCTAATGCCTGATCCATTTTAAGACGTCATCGTCATCGTCTAAACTCTGATCCATCCTAAGACGTCATCGTCTACTCTGATCCACCCTAAGCTCAGCTGGGTATCTACCATGGTAGGACATGGACACCTTATTGATCAATCTCAAACCTGACCCACGACTTCATTCTCACAACTTCAGTGGTGTGTAGAAGAGCTCCTTCCTCATTTCTTATCCTGGACGCGCTATAACAATTTTTGTGACGCGGACTGACGGCATTGCGCATGGCTCATTAGCATGACGTAGGATAGTGTGGTATCAGCATCCTTTCGCTACCGTAGTCCAGCAAGCTGCATTCAGTAGAAATCATTCAAATTCTTCAATTCCGAAAATAAAGACGTTCTCGTCTAATTTCCACATGCTGTATGAAGGCCATAGATTAGAGCGCCTCTTGATTAAGCCGTTAAGATTCACATCCGTCACAAAATTTCTTCCACCTCACACCCACCTATACAAAACATGCCATTAATCATTCCGTTCTATAAATATCTCAGTCACGTTTCTGTTACTTATGCAAATAAAAACGGCCATCTCTCTTCATGCGTTGTCACCTGCGAAAGAAGTCGCTGAAACGACCAAAAGCAGATGTGCAGAATTAAAAAAACAATCGATTGATAATTTCAACGCAGAAGAGGATTTCCAGAGAGGATTTCCAGAGAGGATTTCCAGAGAGGATTTCCAGAGAGGATTTCCAGAGAGGATTTCCAGAGAGGATTTCCAGAGAGGATTTCCAGAGAGGATTTCCAGAGAGGATTTCCAGAGAGGATTTCCAGAGAGGATTTCCAGAGAGGATTTCCAGAGAGGATTTCCAGAGAGGATTTCCAGAGAGGATTTCCAGAGAGGATTTCCAGAGAGGATTTCCAGAGAGGATTTCCAGAGAGGATTTCCAGAGAGGATTTCCAGAGAGGATCTTTCATTTTATGTCGTTGCACTCTCTCGCCTCCTCTGCACCGTAATAACATTTAAGATTATCGGATTCGCGTTGGTCATCGTCGATCAATAGTACCAAGTTTTTTCTCTCGGATAAGCCGACAAGTGCAAGAATTTGACGACGTCAGTGCGTAAGTCAATTCAACGAACCGCAAGTTACGTCAGAAACCATCCAACTGAAGGAGAGTCATGGCAACGGAGGTGAAAGCCGTTGAGTGCGACTATTAAGCTCACTGTTCCACAAAACAATTCAATATAGAAAGCCCATTACTCATTTTTATCATCATCTCAACAATTTTACAATTTATACGAATCAATGCCTTTCCGCTAGCCGACGATTTCCTATCGGATATGAAATGACTTTGAACTTCGCTGGTTATATTCACTTGCCTCATTCAAAGTGACTTTAGTTTTGAATAACTTAAAATTCTTATCTAAATTCTGTAGCAACGCCCAGTGATGTATGTGATCTCCGACCATATATGCAAAAGCCACCATGATTAAATCAGGGAGCTGAACCGGTAAAGCTTGCCCAGGTTCTCAGGTTCTTTTAAAATATATACATTTTTGTGCGTGGTTTATGTTCAAGTTATACGAGGTCCTTGTGAATCAGTTTATGTCTTACTTGGTACAGCGCTAGTTTAATTTCCATGGCGGTCAAAAGCCTATTCAGCCAATCCTATTTTATAAACGAGGAACCTGTAGGCCTAGTCGGTTTTTAACTCTGCAACCAGTCTGAAAAGACAGGTAGAACCTTAAGCTGAATTTGAGCGATGAGAGGGAGGCAATCAAGATGTTCGAGGAAAGAGATGTGGGAGAATCGCGGAAATCGCGGTTAATCACAATCGCAATAATCGAAGTGACCAATATCATATCTTTGACTGCATCAGACAAGGCTGAACTGCATTGGTGGAGTTCCCGTATATAGCTGGAAATATAACAGGAACGCACCCAACTGCCGCAAGGATATCGGCGTATTATTTCAATCTGGTTTCATTATTTTCATTCATTTTGGCATGATAGTACTTTGGTGTAAGACAAGGTTGATTTCCAATTAAAAGCATGCAATTGTTTTCAACAGACGAATGATCAACAATCAATATTATTGTATTGTATAATTTGTTCATGTTGTTTATGTGCTAAACTCTGTTTACTACAATCAGTGGCGTACGCGAGATTTTAGCCCGAGTACCTTATTTGCTCATATCTTAAGGACTGCGACAGCTAGCCCTTAACAACAGTGGAGAGTCGTATGCTCCCTAACATGGTTTGTCATGGATTCCCGAAGGTCAGCACATTCTAAAGCATTTATATAAAATTGATTGCGATTGGGCTAATTGGTTAGAGCGGTCGACCTGTAGCGTGGAGAGCATATGGGTTCGATCCTCGTCCGAAAGAGTTACTGTGTATGGACCTTGAAGAAACCTTTCGTGCACAATTGCTCTGCAATATATTACAGCACTTGAGTCATCGTGGCGCGTATGCACTTCTGAACTAATTACAGGAAGGGCAATATGAACTTACAGTTGTATTATATTTTCGACGTTTTCTAGCCAAAGGTCTCAGTACCACGATGACACTTGGGATTGGGATAATGCGTTGAGATCCATGATGAAAATTGGAGGGTCTGCCATGGGCGCCCTGTCGTAAATTTTCATATCGGGTCTGGGGAAGAATCACCGGAAGCAAATGCGTGTTGCTGTAATGAAACTGCATGGTCAGGAAATGGAGGAAGTTAAAAATATAAAATAGAAATGCTTTTCAATGAATCTGTGGACAGAGCAAAATCAAGTTTCACCGATCTTTGGGAGGGCCACATAAATATCTGATTGCATCTGCAGTAATCCAAAGCTTCATGGTCTTCGCCTCGTAGGGTTACGGACTCCATGACCCCAGCCAAGTACGCCACTGACTAGATTTTGTGATATGTGACATGGTGATTGGTTATGGTTTACAGCACTATATTGAAATGTCAGAATTTGTATATATTCCGTGAATTCAGCCAATCACTGTATATTTTTAAAAGTTACGTGAATTCCGAAAAGTTGCATACTTCCCTAAATACAATCTCATTGAAACTATCGTTCTGTTATAAACGTGTGTTGTACTGATGTTTGCAAGTCGGTCTATGTTGTCTTCCGCGTAAGCACATCCGCGTGTTGTATTATTAACATTGCCACAGCTACATTGAGGCTACTACATTCGACGACTTCGTTGCACTAGGGCTACATTCAAGAAATTCGTTAGATTAGACTACACCAAATAACCTAGCTTTGTGCTTTGACTTTTATTTTCCGATATTCTTCTGCTAGACCTACTATTAATCGTTATCATCAATGATATTATTGCTGCTCCTGTTGTTGTCGGTGCTAATTTGTGCCTATCATTTAAGGATCTTTGCGAAATAACACCAGTAACAGTATTATTAGATTCTGAACTAACTGCGTCAGTCTTCATTGAGAGTATTATGCTTCTAAATTTCCATAAAATGCTCAGTTAAAGTAAAAAGGAGACAGAGCTATTGTTGTTACTGCTTTTATGAGGTGCACGATTATTTCTATTGAACGAAGTATGGCAAACGACAAACAGCCGAGGTTGTATCATGATTGGTTAGGAATCTCGTGTTATCGTGATCTTAATTTAGGGGTCTGTTCTTGTTCGTACGATGAAAATAGTCGAGCTCTGGCGCCAGGTCTTAATTCGCCGCTTGTGATTACCATATTATGTTGGACAGCTGTGTGAGTTGCCTAAGAACTGGGTTATCCCGACAATAGCGTTTATTTCTGTACATGTTGCCAATAATTTTACAGCTTCAAAGACCTGCGGCTGACCTTTGCGACTTCGCTTGGTTCAGATTAATTCGTATTTGCAGTAAATTTGCTGTACCTTCATCTGCAATTTAACTCGTATCGAACGACCTTGTTGGTTTTATTTGTGTGCAATTTCAACGTAGACTTTAACCCTGCGATAGTTTCACTATGGTGCCGTCACCACTATGCCAATGAACCAAGCAGAGGGTGACGTGGAGATAATGACAGAAGAGGACATTTCTTTTCAGTCACTGATCTGCCTATTTTCAATTTCTTTCCTAGGTCTTTTGAGGTCTTATTTATTCGTGCAAATTTCGATAAAGGTTGTTTCATGCTGAGTTCAATTTAAAGACCACCAGGTTCTAACATGGAGGACTTTCTCCGTGAGCTTTGCACCAGTAGCAATCCATAATTTCAAGAGGAGATAAACATGTAATTTTAATGGGTAATTATAACCAGGAGATCCATATTAGATCACACCTTGTAGGCCTATGTTTATTCTAATTATTGTGGATTCTCTTCTAACTTCATTGGTGTCATAGTGTCTGGTATGGTCCGAACTCCTCCCTTCAACAGGCGCGAAGCCTCAAACACTTTAAGAAAGCATTACATGCTCAAATAGTAAATGATGGCAAACTGGATTAGCCATCATTTAACTCGATACCATTGAATTGTATACCTGCAAATTGCAAGTCAGGCGTGCATTTCTTGCTTAGTTTTGATTTCTCGTTCAAACTAATTGATTTATTCATGTAGATGAATGATCGCAATGTTTAGATACAATTGTATTCACTATAATTAGTAATGGAATAATTCATGCCAGTCCCTTTTGAAATTAGTGTCCAGAAAACGGATGTCCCTATTTAGCTGCATATTACTCTATTTGGATCTCCTTTGCTACATGCTAGATTATGGTAAACTTACCACCGTTTCCATAACTTGTATACTATGGCTACAATACTAGGGCTAATCAATACAGTTGCTTAGTCTTACTGACGACTATAATGCATATCGGTAGAGTAATTGATTACTGACATTTGTGCTGTGACATCAAAAGCTTGTCTAAGTCTGCCAGACTCAGTTAATAGAATATACGTCTACGCACAATTTATGAGCTAGTATTTTAAAGCAATCTACAGATTTAGCTGTTTTCTATTTGTGCAATGTACAAAAAAAGCGATTAGCTAAGTATGCATGTCAATATTTCACAATTTATTTTCTTTGAGTAGTATTTGGTGTCGCTTTCCGTGATCGTTTGTGCAAGTCTCAATAATTGTGCTAAATATATAAGTGAAATCGTCAAAATATTTTTAATTAAGAGTATTTGCAGTTTTGTGTGCAAATCACTGGAATCTCACAGATCGGATCTGTTTCGAGTCAATTACACGAAACCTGTGCTGAATCGATCTTCTCATAATCTTGCCTGCTAGATTTTGCCTTTGTATTCGTCATGGAGCAGTTTCAAGAAAATAATTTCCTACTTGCATGTTTTGTTTCATTAACGTGTGGTCTACCACAGTCAAAGACTTCATCTATATTTATTATTCGCTGTTTGCCTTGTTAAATGATACAGTTCATTTTTGCGTAAGTATTGTCTATACTTAGATTTTCGAATTAGCCTTACTTCCATTTGTAAAGTGTGTGTTTAGCTGTTGAATAAGGCAACGAATGACGTCTGTTTCACATGAATAATCTAACGCTCATTGTTACAACAGCTGTTGCATAATTATGTTCGTTGTTTTCAAATGGCGTGGTTAGAAACGTTCCTGTAACAACGCTGGAGCAGCGCGACCGTGTCCAATATATGACCTTGCGAAATGAAGGTCGTGTAGATGATGAGTAATATCTGCTGCTTAGAGGTTGCAGAGTTGCCGTCAAGTATACACAAGTCCAAGACAAGACAAGACAAAGATTTCATGACGAAATGACAAATAACCAGACAGAAATGTAGACAGACAGACAGATTGACAGATAGTCAGTCCGACAGGCAGACAGACAAGAAGATTGATATACGGACAGTTAGTCAGAGAGAGACAGGGACAGACTGACAAAAGATAGATAGACAGACAGAAGCAGCGATAGAGTAGGCCGAAGATAGAGTCCTGTCGTGTAATTTACTTTTGCTAGTTAATTTTGATTCTTTTGATTCACGTGAAGAACTGGCTGTGTCACGATGAAATCAGTCAGCGATCATGATCTTGCTTTTAATTGCTCTAGCAGAGATCAACGATAAGCGTCCACGTCCAGAAACGTTGCAGCCAAAAGGTCCATTTCAATGCCATGCCTATATTCAGTGACGTCTCACAAGTTGGGTAAATTAGAAGCTATTGATATAATATGTTTGTAAACTTATGCTAATTTGTAATTCGAATTTTTTTGTACATGTATGATCTGTTATTCTGTGCTGAATTGTAATTTGAGACCTTGAGAATCATGTGACTACGGAACTCTACGAAGTTGATGAAAAGGCGGGTTAACATTGTTCTGCTATTAAAACTTATTGAAATTGAGATCACGCATGGTTCAATCAACGAGGACCCTGAGATAGGACACTCCCTACATTCTTATGCCCAAAGCCCTTATTTTATTAGCTGCAAACTGATGTGTGTGCTACAATGGACGAAGGGGCACAACGAGCGTGACAGTGTCAAATGACTGTTCTCAATCATACCTTCCTCCACGCATACTGCTTAGCGTGGCTCTTTGTTTTGTTGAGCCTTGACAGAAATTGCGCACCTAAGGAGTGTCCTACCTTAGTGTATTCTTTTTGGTTTCAATGAGCGTTTGTCGATTAAAATGTTCCGTTATTTTGTTACATACTGTGTAGAGATTCGCTTTGAATTTGTCCGCTAAGAATCATGGCCGCCATTGTGTTAAGTATATTTTATTACGCCATGATGTCGTTGTTTCGGTGTGATATGACCGTTTTGTTCTGCTGGAAGCCGATAGATCTGATGTCGAGTGGACTGTATTTCGTCAGTGAGTTTTATGAGTTCAGACTCATCTAGAACAGATTACGCAATTCTTATATTTGATTAGGTTAATTGATGAATTAATAACTAAATACCGTATGCTGTTGGCATTAATTAATTGATGGTTGGGTAAATACATTTGACTTTTTTCAAAGATATCTCTGTTGCTTCTTCGTACTTGCATTAAAACATTTCAGATGTGTGATCTTCTGTTCAATATTTTCATTTTAAGAATAATTGCCTTTAAGGTTTAATAAATGTAAGTTAGAAATTGGCGGAAAACTATAGAACTTGTTTTATTTTGATTAATTTGGTAATATGTAACTTTTCTCATAACTAATATTCATAAATCAGGTTGAAGGATCTTGATTTTAGAAGCAGATTGCATCTGCATGCACTCATAATCAACTTTATTCTTTACACTTCAAGCATATTGGAAAAAGGCCAAACGGAGAACATTTGGGAGATGGGTATAGATGAGGAAGAAAGAACAAACACGTAATGCGACAACTTTACTACTCTTAGATGGCTTCGCTAGCACGTGCAAGGGCGTTGTTTCATTTACTGTTAATAATTAGTTAGTTACCGTGTTTACCCATCCTTCGACTGCATTCTCTTGAAATGTATTGCAATGTCTGCTAAGACCACATTCGAGATTTTCTAGAGGAAGATTCGTAAGAATAGAGTCGGGTAAGAGACTGCAAGAGGTAGGAAACATCGATATCGGTGTCTCCAGGAAACATAAACGTGGATGCTGCCAAGACGCAGTTCAAGGAAGCCGAGTGAAGCGAAGATTCGCAGTTCCCAGAGGCAGCTTTGAAAGACTATAACCCATCTATAATGAGAGATCTAAGCTTACATGTACCTTCCATTGAGTGGAAGTAGGTGCATAGGAGGCGAAGATGGATTTCCAAATTCAATGGCCTTGACATTTAATGGAAGCAAACCTAGAATCATATAACACATATTAGTACAATGGAACGGATTAGAGCGCTGCGTATATGTGATTCAGACATCCACTTATGCCACGGAAAATTGAAAAATTATTTAATCTAAATATTTATATAGTGCTCTTGTTAAGTAATGCACGTTACAGTAATGTGCATTGCAAAACAGACAGTTGATATAAATTTCGCTGCCGCTGCATGCAGCTGAAAAAGTAGAATTACGGTAAGAGTCTACTATAGAGAAGCGAGAGCGAATTCCGATAAGTCACAGAACCAAGAAGTCAGGGTATGAAGGGTTTAAGCAAGCTGAAAAAGGGTCTAATTTCACATTTGATATAAAATATCATTCATTGTCGTTGGATTAGGAAATGATCTACTTCTAGCAGTTACAATGAGCGCTTAAGGATATGTAATTATATAAGTCGTGCAAATGAGGTTGAGCTCACTGGCATAATATATGGGTTTAAGAAGGGTTTAAGCAAGCTGAAAAAGGGTCTAATTTCACATTTAATATAAAATATCATTCATTGTCGTTGGATTAGGAAATGATCTACTTCTAGCAGTTACAATGAGCGCTTAAGGATATGTAATTATGTAAGTCGTGCAAATGAGGTTGAGCTCACTGGCATAATATATGGGTTTAAGAAGGGTTTAAGCAAGCTGAAAAAGGGTCTAATTTCACATTTGATATAAAATATCATTCATTGTCGTTGGATTAGGAAATGATCTACTTCTAGCAGTTACAATGAGCGCTTAAGGATATGTAATTATGTAAGTCGTGCAAATGAGGTTGAGCTCACTGGCATAATATATGGGTTTAAGAAGGGTTTAAGCAAGCTGAAAAAGGGTCTAATTTCACATTTGATATAAAATATCATTCATTGTCGTTGGATTAGGAAATGATCTACTTCTAGCAGTTACAATGAGCGCTTAAGGATATGTAATTATGTAAGTCGTGCAAATGAGGTTGAGCTCACTGGCATAATATATGGGTTTAGGAAGGGTTTAAGCAAGCTGAAAAAGGGTCTAATTTCACATTTGATATAAAATATCATTCATTGTCGTTGGATTAGGAAATGTTACAATGAGCGCTTAAGGATATGTAATTATGTAAGTCGTGCAAATGAGGTTGAGCTCACTGGCATAATATATGCTAAGTTTGAAATATAATTAATTGGTTGAAGCATTCACTGTATACGCCCTAATGCGGATACCTTCGCTCTAGCACTCCCTCTCTTCTTGTGAAGCTCTGCGTTTGACAACAGATACCCGGGATTTTGTCTTCTAGACTATGCTTAAAAGACAATGCTTCAGTTAAATTTCAGCTTAGTTAATAAACTATAGCCTCATTAAGTGTCGGATTAACGACATTGCTATTTGTTCCATTTTCCCCCCTGAATTGTCAATTTTACACCTGAAGGTTCAACACCTATAGGCCTACTTGAAAGTTCTCCTCAGCAGCCGCTTTTGTTTATTAGGTATCTATCCCGTCCACTCATCTGATAGAGCGAATACAAAGAAACGGAATCTGATACTGATAAATAGTGATCGAAAACTTTAGATTTTTGAAGCGATGCTCTATAGCTGAGCGGAGGGCCTCAGCCTATTCACGAGATGCATCGTGTCAAATGGGTTGATCAGAGACGATGCCAGGATATAGTCGATGTGCCTTCTGGTCACAGGACAATGTTTGATCGGGGCGGGAATGGTTGAATGGAAACACGCGGGCAAGAAGATCCGAGGACACGGGTTCGATTGCCACTAGCCTCATTATTTTGACTGCATGACTCCTCAGCTCCACTGGGGCGACTGTATAACGAGCGGTGGAACAGATGAGCGCCTTACAGTCTCAGCAGAGATAAGTTTCAAGAATGGTAAGTCCCAGCAAAAACATTTAGGGGCGTTGTCGTGAAAAGTTTTCCGAGGGAGCATTTTCCAATGGACATGGTCGTATGCATTATGCATTTCGTGTTTTTTAAGGTAGTAACTCACTTATTGGGACATTGAATCCATAATCTTCTAAATACGACCACAAAAACATGACTTTGCAGAAAGAAGGGTCAACAAAAACACGTCTAAACAAAACACAAATCTCAGCAAAGGAGGTCAGCAGTTGTTAGGCTGTTAAACAATTATTATGGCAATAGATGTCGCTGTAGCCGTGTAGTCTAACAGAGCTGTCCACAATTGTCCAGTTAAAACTTAATCAAAGCAGAGTAGTCTGCAATGTGGCATTTGAATATGCAAATCAAGCCGTCTGACGGGCATTGCTAATAATCACAAAACTTCTGCACGGTAATAAAATTAAACTTGATGAATGAATTTACAGCCTTTGAACTTTCCGACAACGTGTATACCGCTTTCAAAATATGTCTTAAGTATTTGCTTAAGGAAATTAGAGAATGAATTAAGAGTATCGAACGGACAAAGAGTAATTAAATATGAATACATGAGATGCATCGCTACTGTCTCTGCCATTGCCGAGTCAAAATTGGCAAAAAGGCAACCATAGTCGAGTCAAATGAACATGCTTGAGGCGAGCGCTTTGTTTTGTGTTTTCGGACAATTTATTAACTCATCACTTGGCTCTTGGAAATAAATCGTCTCCACTGGTCACGTACACTGCTTTTCTTTCTGCCTGGTCATAAATTGAACTCGATGGTCGTTGCGTGTCCGCAATTACGTCTGCAGCAATTTGCGATACTGTCAGGTGCGGACCTTGCGAGTTATTCGCGCAGCTATGCAAATACTAGAGCAGCGGATGAAGAAACACCGGTGGATTAGGTAAAGCAATATAAAGCCGTTTTAGCCTAATAAATGTCTCGATTGTGTGTTCTAGTTTAGTTTAAAGTGGTGGCACGGTGGTCGATTGGTTGGAGCGGTCGGTCTGTAACGCGGTGGAAGTGGTTTCGATCCTCGTCCGAGGAGTTACTGTGTAGGAACATTGAGCAGGTCCTTCGCGCACAATTGCTCTGCACTATAATATGCAATTGCGCCACCGTACGTGTGTGCACTTCTGAACTAATGGTAAACGTGGGACGATATCGAATGACAGTTATATTGTATTGTATTATAATAATTGTTCATAGTACTGAGACAATTTTTCGTAAGGGTAAGATAATTGTCAAGCTCCTCAATTTAACGCACACAATTCCATTATGTTTTGATCCATTTTCTAGACGGGTGCTAATATTGTTCCATTAAAAACTGTAGTCACGTGCACGATTAATACCGTGACGTCACAGTTCGTGTAGAGCTACTATTTAATATTTGTGCATTTAGGCAAATTTTGAGGTGACGATAAGCATAAGGGCATTTACGATCTACTGATGTTTACACACATTGCATTGATAACAGCTCAGAAGGGATAGGTTACGGAGAAATTTCACGTAATCTTATAGCTTCCAGGGAACCCGTTCCTCAGCGAATCAGTAATATTATGGTTGAGAATATTGGAGATGGCTACGTCGTCCAAAATTCACCTAATAGAACTTTAGTGGATACGTGTATACACTAAACCGAAAGTCTTAGATAATAATTAATATAATGCCTATATTCTTTATTTAATACTGACTAACCGAAGTATGATTACAAGCTCAGAACGGTCGCTACTGTGAGTAGTGCTACGTAAGTTAGTAAATGCAGTGCTATAAGCCTACTCTCTAAGCACAATTTAAGACATGTTTCGTATTATGGAAAACTGCGCAGAAATTCAGGATTCGCAATAAAAACTTCCGATTGTTAACGAAGTTCAGTCATTGATTGAATGAATCAGTAAAACTTGATATAGCGCCTTTACGAGACCTCTACTCCGAGGCGCATACCATGTCAGTCTTTGCAAAAATGCTATTTTAAATTGACTCGATTTCGTCGCGACGGGTCTCCAAGTTTTCGACAGGTCCTAGCATGTATCCGACATATCACAGCGGATACCTCACGCGTTGCAAACACTGGTCTGACGTCATCTGTGACTCTTCTAATTATGGACATTTAAGGCCAAAGGCAAATACAGCGAGAAGACATCGTGTTTATTGTCTCCACTTGACACGACGCTATAACTTCAGATTTGTTTGCACTGATTATTGCTGACGATAGCAATTCATTGCTTAACATGCACAGAAGTTTTAAAGCCTTTTAAACTGCGATTTAACTGTCAGGATTTAACTCTTGTAGGCAGAGGCGCGTTTACAGAAAATGGGCCCCATGCGCTAACATTTTTGGGGCCCTCCTGAATTTGTACACTGAGTCTGAGGGGCCGTTTCTAAATGACGTCACGCACCTATTAGAGGGTCATACATCTGTGACAATTTGTAGAGAAGGGGATGGAGTCTGAGATATGTGGCGTCGCATTATCACATCAAATATCGAAATAAGCAACTTAATTTATTAAAAAATTATCCTTTAAATAAACATTGAGCCAACTTCTTGAAGCGA